>JAHREE010091765.1:0-12694 GCA_033628505.1 Tringa tobata | reverse complement strand
ATAGCCTTAAGCATAACTACAACGTAATTCAGGGTCTAATCCAGTGATCCCTACTCAGACATATAAATTATAAAAGTTTCAGTTCAAGGACAGTGCCAAGCAGTTCTCAGAATAGTTCACTAATTTCATTTATTTCCTACAGTTCTGTAAAGACTGGCTATTTGAAAAAGTTAACTGAGTCTGTGTGGTTTTAATGAGATTTACTAAAAAGGTGAAACAAGGAAATACAGTACTCAAATATGTGAAAATAGCTGAAATTGCTCTTACTGCACTAAACTCATTAAATTCACTTGCTTGAATGCTGGCTATTAGAATTATCGGACCAGAGAATTAATAGGTCTAATGTATCTGTTTGGTGAGGTTCACACATCTCCCTACCTGAAGGTTATTGAGCAAGTACAGCGTATTTCTTTTTGGATAGCTATGGTGCTGGCGTGTACAATGTTGCTGTACTGCAAAGCAAGTACTGTGTTACTGCAAAGTCTGCTTCGTGCAAAGAAAGCAATTAAGGGCAAGCTGTATAGAGGTAACCCTTGATAAAATTCTGGTGGAGGCACATACAATAGTCCCCAATAGAAAAATCACTTCGAGATCGGGGTCTTAAACTCAGTGACTGACTAAATGGATTTAATGGTTTAGATCATAGATGTATCACATAGCCAAGTCTGTGCTACATTCTCCTTCAACAGTTAAGCTAATTATTTCATTTTAGACCTTGATAAGGAGATTGAATGAGCAGGTGACCTTCACATGATGCTAAGATGATAAAAGAATTGAATGTCTTTATTCTACAGCCTCAGTGTCGCAGGAGTCTCTCCTCAGTCCTGGTAGATAATGTTAATTTCTTTTTACCTACCTACAGAGCACATGAGCTTTGCCATGCAATTTTAGAGTGAATGTAGTTATCCAGCAGCCTTACAAATTCAGAAAATGCTTTTATGCAACCAAAGAAATATACAAATATTGCAGCTTAGTATGATCTGAAAGGATAATTTCCAGACAATCATATGTTTATAGAGTTTCAGCCTTCTGGGTATGAAACAGGCAGAGACACCACTGTCTGTCAGTGGTATGTCTAAGCTTGCAGGCATTTCAGGTGCAGTGTCTTTGCCTGATATCACTCTAACAAGCTTACAGTGTCCACAAGAGGCTGGTCTGTTCTGGGGCATTCACAGCTACTTTTGCCCTGCGACACAGTCAGAATGCTGTAAGAAATTAGTAATGATTTTACTACCAAAATAAAAAAAGGGAAAGAAAAAAAAAAAAAGAAAGAAAAAAGAAAGATACAGCACTCAATCTACTATTCATAGCATGAAAGAACAAAATAATGTATATTGAGGAAAAAAGTGGAAAATAGTGCAAGGTAAAATGTTATTAAACTTCTGTTTCATGTTTCTACTACTTTCAGCTCAGAAGCATGATCAGCATAAGATGAAATGCTGGAGGAAGTGAGATACGGGGGAGGGAGAGGAGCAGTTAGTAGCAGACTAGTAAAGGTGGCATGATCAGGATCCCTAGTCTTTATTTGTTTATTTACTCTCCTTCTAGACACTGTCCAAGAAACCTCAGAAGGATACATTATCTCATTGACTGAGAAGGGGAAAAAAAACAAAATCAAGGACTCCCCAGATACTTCATTTGTGTTGACCTTTTTAAGGAACAATTCACACTTACTGTGTTTTAAGCACCAGGTCTGAAACTTTGGTACTAATTAGATGGTCCATATGCTCTGATTACAGTAAACATTTTGCACAACTTTTGTAAAGAGCAAGGTCACTGTGATTCCTACGTGAAATCTCATCTGGAAAGTCCATTGTCTAGAGAAACTCATGGCTGCAAACAGATGATTTTCTTCTCTTTTTTCCTCAATAATACAACTTGAAGAGCAATATAAATAGTCCCCAGAATGGTACTTACTAAGTCATAAATTTTCAATCATCACTCAAGAACATTTTAAAAAGAGAAATTTGTTCTGCATTGTCAGAGAATAACTGCTTTATAAAAACAAAACCAAGGAAGATTGTATAAATGAATATGTTTTACATTTTTTTTTGCCTTCAGATGTATTCTAAAGGTTAAAAAGCAATTAAAATTGTAACATAAGCAGACTAACTGTTCATTTCCTTTATTTTATCTTCCCTTTTCCTCCTTTGAATACTTTTTCTTTAAATTGTATTTCCAGATTTTGCTGTATTTCATTTGTACTTTCTCATTCTCTAATATTGTCATTGTAAATATCCCCTTAAAGTGCTTCTCCATGTCTGCCAAATGCCACTGTTTCTCTATATTGACAGAATTATGTTAATTAGCTTTCCTTTTTAAATGGTTTCAAAATTCAGCTTCCTTAATTAAGAGTGTGTTTTAAAAAAAGCGGAAATTACAAAGAGCATGCTTCCATTTTCTACTTCTGCTTTTCTAGATGAAGGTGCAAATGTTTCCCTATAGAAATGTATATTACTGCAGACGGAACATTCCTCTGATACTTACATTTGGTATTAAAAGGTCATAGTCCCTGTTAAATCCTACTATGGGACTATTTCTTCAGTAGTAATAGGTGGGTCTTTTCTTTCTCAAAACTATGACATTAAGTGAAATACCATCAACCTGTAGTTACCTTTATACAACTGAAGGGTGGACACCAATGTGCAGAAAGGGGGACATACAAAAGTGTGGTGAAGATTGTAAGTTTTTCTAAATTTGTAAAGGACAGGTAATGAGACAGGTAAAACAGAGAATTCAGATAAGCTAAAATGGTGACATTGTTTGGAAAACAAGTGATGAGCTGCAGGAGTAAGTATACTCCTGCAGTGCTTAATATAACCAGAATCTTCAGAGTTTGAACTATGCCTGATTATTACTTTGTATTCAATTTTCCTGCAATAACACACAAGATAATGCAAAGCTGTCTCCAACTGTAGTGTATGTAGGAGACAACAAGGGTGAAGATGTCATATATTGAAAAGAATTCAAAATGTTTGACAGTGGGAGAATGAAATAACTATATTAAGTGGTCAGCCATTCAGGTGAAGGAGGGAAGAACTGTGGTTTCAGTCCCTGTTTTCTTGGTTATTTCAGTATGTATGTGTTGGTGAGTAATCTAAATAAATAAATGAAATGAAATGTGACCAAGGACCCGAACTTGTGGGTCCTTTCTTTTCTTTTCAAAGCCTTAACTAAATTCCACAGAATTTACATGATCCTTTTAATTTTACTCTTGATTTCTTTTAACTTGTTTTAGGGTGCTTTCACTTATTTCCAATGAGCTGTATTTTGCTCACTAGATCTTTTTCTTTTTTTTTTCCCAAATTCCTCTTCCCTTTTCATCATTTAATTGATTATTTTCTTATAATTATTTCATATGTTAACAAGATTTAACAAAAAAAGAAATATGTATTCATAGGATAAAGACACATTTTTGGTAGTTACCGTAATGCAGGGGTGAAAGAAAGAAAAGTTCTTCAGATAAAGTCAGTTAAATACTCATAATATGATGATATAGGTGATTGTGATTTTATCTAGACAGAAGATCTCTGGTGAAGGTAGCTTTCAGACAATTATATTGGTAAAAAAATAGGTAAAAACTGATGAAGTCATTAAATTTTCAAAAGTTACAAATTATCCTGTAAAGCTTCAGTGACTGCAAATTAGCCTTTGCTATAGCCCTCTGCTAACAATCTATAGATCATTTTATTATTCATGAATTTTAGTAATTTCAGGACACCACAGGTCATCTTATGCTCATTTATTTGCTAAACACCTTGTGCCGGTATGCCTATGCTGAAAAATTGCTACTGTTTACTTCCCACGAGACACACAAGCAACAAAGTGGTGGATTTGGCCCCAGACATCCACTATGCCAGGCAGCATATATATCTTGCTGTCAGGGAAATAAATGAGCCCTTAAATTGGCTGCAAATCTTTAAGAACTGAAATTTATATGTCTAGTTATCAAACAGAAAGTTCAGAACACCTGCCAATATGAAGCATAATTGTGACAAACTGTTACATTTTACCTTTAACTTTTCAGTGTTAACATTGCAACTTCATTACATGAATCTCATCCTCCCTACCCCTCCTTTCTCCCTTTGTCCAGATCAGGTCCCTTCCTGAAAAACGCTACACTTATTTGCAAATGCTGAACAATCATTGATACATTGGGTCATCTTTCAGCAGATGAAAAAAATATCAAACATATTAAAAATGTTATTACAAATTTTCGCAGATTACCACAAAACGTTAACAGTAGTTAGATATCTGATCTTTATAACCTGCTTGGAAGGCTTTCTACAGAATATCTACAACCATGAACAAATCTTCTGGGTTCTTTGTTTTGTTTTACCTTAAAAAATCCAATTACCTCTATCTTCTTTCATTGACCAACTTCATTATCTTTCTTTCTGGGTCCCAGAGCAACACAACTTTTTGCCACTACAAATCCAGCAATTTCTAAACTATTTAGTCTTTATCTAAATGTTCTATTAAGAGGAAAAAGCAATAACAACAACAAAGGCCACTCTTCTCTAAATCTGCTTTAAACCTTGTATTGTGAGCACTGCAAGTAACTACATATTTTCCCTTTTGTGAATGTATATCTCTGTGTTACCAGCCACTAAGACCCATGTGAAAAAGAACAATATTTAAAGAGAAGATTTTTTTCTTTTTTTTTTTGTTTTGTTTTGTTCTTAACTATCAAGGAGAATATCTAGGTTAAAATTAAATTCTGCATTAAAAAAAAATAATTGATATGGAGAGCTTAAAAATTATTGAATCCCTTGACCAGCTGCAGCTTTCTGGTCAATAAAGTGAATATGAACAATCTGAGAAATAAATTAAATGTGTTGCACTTAGCTCCCCTTGTTATTTTGACCATGCTATTTCTCTTTTTCCAGCTCCTGGACACTACCTTTCTATTCAGAAAATCTGGTTGTGGATAAAGCAGTCCATTATGATAATTTGTCACATTAACCAGGGTTTGACTAAATGTAGTGGTCTAAACAAACCTTTTTTCTGATGTCTCAGCATCTGTGTGTGTCCTCTGTATGTCTGTATGTCTCTGAGATACGTGCTCAGTTTTGCTGCTGGTTGAACCTGCAAAGGGGACAGCAGCAGTCGATTCACACAGCCTGGTCAGAGACCTCAGGTCCCCAAGCATCAGGCTGGGCACTGGTGGTCAGGCAGGAAGAATCCCTGGACCTGGAGCTGCTGGAGGTGGTGGCTAGTTGTAATGGCTCTTAACATTATGGTTTTGTATCACTGTATTATCTGAGTACTTCTCTAAACTAACATTATTTTTTTTTCTTTTTTTCTCACATTGTCCTTCATAGTTAAAAAGGTATTACATTTATGGAGACGTGGACTACAGCGATTAAGAACAACATTATTTTCAAATAAAAAAAAATCTTTTTCCAGCTTAAGTTGCTTTCAGGGGGTTCAAATGTTGTCATAATGTTGTAGATAATAATGTTAGAGCTCTTTAAGGGCAGATGAGGCCCTTAGTGCCCTGTAAATAAAGAATTCAAAAAAATGAGGAATTAAAAACCATATGACATTTTTGAAAATTTGTCTTGTGACACGCTAATATCACACAGCAGATATGCCACAGAGACCACAGCTCACTGGCTGAGGTGAGCTAACTGAGCAGAAGCTGCAAGGAGAGATTACACATGTAGAAACAGTTTATTACAAGACAGCTGAAGGGCATTGGTTGTGGAGAAGCTAGAGAAATATATGCTGTAGTTTAACCATCATTTTAAAATTAAAAAATAATAATAAGCAACTCAAAAAAAAAAAAAAGGAGCTGACGACCACCCCTAACATCTCATAACAAACCAGTCCTTGGATGTGAGTAATATAATTCACTTTGTGTTTCATTTTCACTGGTTATAAGTTCATGAGGACCTTGTGTCTAAGTTTAATTCACAGAAAGACAATACACTCAGTTTTCTCTCTGTGTTTTTTTTTGCTTTGTTTTTTTGTTTTTTTTTTGTTGCCCCGGGGTTTAGCTACATGTTACAGGGTAGCAGAACAACCTTATGCTACAACAGTTTCGCTGGGTGTGAATACCCAGGATTAGTAGTTACCATTTCCAGGCGACTTTTGTCACAGGATGGGCACAGGAACATCTACTGCAGATCTTTTGTGCATATGCACATTTTCATTCTTTTTCAAGTATATTTTTCAGATGCTACAAGGGGGATATAGCTGATGAAACATAGGTACCTAGATACTCCATTTGGCTCAGTTTTTCTCTTCCCAAAGTTGATATTTAAAACTGTACAAATAAGCATCAGACTAAATTACTCTTGTCTTTTACTGTGTATCAAACGAGCATAAGATGATTAGCTTTGCATAGATATTCACTATGGAGACATCTAAAAATCGGTGAGATAAATTACATCAAATAATTTTTATTTTTTATTTTCTAATAATATCAGAGCAAAATATGTCCACAACTTTCTGAGAAAATTTGAATGTATTTCTTTAGCTTTGCAATTGTTTTCACAGAAAAAAACATACAAGCTTAAGTGCATATTTGTGTCAGCACTGGTTGAAAAAACCAATAAAGTCAGGATGTCTTAGATGCCTGTTATGAATAGGTCTTTCAAAGCCATTTTGTATTTTAATCAACTGAATATTCATGTACCACTTAAGAGAGCCCTTTTCTTGATATCATAATCAACTAAATGTTCTTTACAGGTGGAATTCATAAACACAACTTTGGCATTAGCAGCCTCAAAACTGCTCTCACTTAGCTTAGCTAAGTCGCTTATTGATTTCCTCACATTTGTATATAATATAGAACACTCTCTACTTTTCAATGGCTTAAGACAGCAAACACTTACATGGCAATGACTTCATGTGGGAGTAAATAGAAACTTTAGACAATGATTTAGCTTAACAGACAGTGTTATGTATTATTTCTGTTTGTTCTGTGTTTTGCCTAGATATTTGTAGCACCTTTTTTTTCAGGAAGGAGTTGGGTGGAGGGTCAATATATAACACGGGTATCTATGCAGACAAAAGCTAAACCAAACTCAAATTCTGCCCATTTCAGGTTGGTCATTATTTTATGCAGAAAGTGTTATATTGAAAGCCTTATCTTCACTGTGACCTTATATTTGTTTGGCTTATGACAGCATGACTTAAAGTAGACGTTGAGAAGTAGCAACAGTGTATATATCCATATGTATTCCTATGTATTAAATACACTTGCTTTCTGAATTTCACAGCCCTACATAAGTCAAGAGTAGTAAATGAAGAGAATTAGAGTGTGATATTTTTAGCTAAAGAACTTTCTCAGGCATCCTAGTACTGTGCTCAATAATAATTTACCTGAATATGTTTGAGCTCTGGAAATTTTTTGGACTAGTCTCATTTCAACTATTATCTCCTGACTGAGGAAATTTGCTAGAGATGTTAGTGGTTATATGCAAGGAACTCATCAACTCACAGTATGGAATAAATAGGGGGGACCAAATAGGTCTTCAGATCTATTAAATTCCATTCTATCAATTTCAAATTATTGTTCATAAGTGAAAAAAATGATTGATGACTTCACAATTCTATATAATAGCCTTTAGGTCTGTAACAAAAGACCAAAAGACACACCTAGGAAGAGTCATAGCTATAGTATAGTAGATCAAGAGTTCTGAAAGGGTCAAGCATATAGAGTTTGTTTGTTAACCAAATGAACTAGAACTCCAAGGGGATCCTGAGAAAAATGGCAAGTTCATGGAGACCACTAACCTGATTTATAGTGATACATACTTGCTGGCTCAAAACCTTTCCACCACCTTAGTGTTGGAATGGTTAACAGGGTACAGCAGTCCAATGAACAACTATTCGTAACCAGGAGAATCAATGCACATAGTTATGGTTAACCTATGATTCATCATGGCAGAGGTACATGATAGAATCTATCTTAGAAGAGATATGTCGGTCTATAGATGTGACTAATCTCTAATGCTTTTGAGGAAAATACCCCACCACCTCCACACCCATTTACATGCAGAAATAAATTCTGCATTAGAGGGAAATCAAACCACAATCTTCCCCGCAGCAGGGAATATAGTTTAGTGTCAAAAGTCCCTCTCAGCACATTCCTGTATGTACCAAAGAACCTGGCTTGTTCTGCTTAGCCAAAATAAAGTTAAGGGAGGATTTAATGAACCTTTTACAAATAAATTTTGAGGTAAACCTACAAAAGGGAGAAAAGCTATTTAAGTTAAATGATAATATCTGCACAAACTCACATAAGTGTATGTTGACCATGAATAAGTTTCAATCTGAAATTAGAACAAAGTTCTTAAAGACATAGTGAGTAAACACTTTGAAGGATATTCTAAATGGTGTAGCAGAATAAATGGAAACGAAATGATTTAAGTATTTCACTGGGAGTATATAAGTAAATAAGACAATATCTAGAAATGGAAAATTGAGAAAATATAGTGTTATATCCATCTTTTATATGCTCTTTTATTGTCTTATTTATTTATTTTTAATGGCTATTGGCTTTGCCAATATGCAAATATAAACACATTTGAGCAAACACATATCAAACTGTTTATTCAGGGGTGGTTTCTGTCTGCAGTTAGCACTTCAGACAGCAGATTTAGTGGGTTTCCTCTGATTCTTATGACTATAAAGCTGTGATTATTATTCAGTTATTTAGGTAGTTCCATAACCTGGTACAGCCGCTTCCTCAAAAGTACTTCAGCTTTTTAATGAGTGATTCACCTGATAATATGATAAAATGGCAGGAAAATAATATTCCATATGTAATAGTTTTTTTTTTTTTTCTCAGAGACTATGTTGTTTGGCTTCAATGAACGCATTTAGGATCTTTGCCTAAGGGGCAAAATTATCCCTAAAGAACACTTGTTCCTGACTTAAATTATTTTCTTAACCAAGAGATGTTGTTAAGGCACTTTGTACAAGTATGAAGGAATTATACTTAAATATTACTTCACCAAGGACAACATAATTAAAATGTACATCTAATCTAATTAAAATATGAATTTAACAGTGTTTCATTAGTGATGGTCTCACTGGCACCAGTGAGTTGAGGTCACAACTCACTGGTAACCAACAGTTTTAGAGAATTCGATCTGATTTATCTCTGTTTAATTACACACTACAAAATACATCAAAATGTTGTTAAAAACACACATATTACTCATGCTTACTGCACATATTCACAACTCTTTACATCAGCAAAGACTATTTATCATGTTGTCTGCTGACACTGTGAAGTAATCTCCTCCGAAATGTCATCGCTGGATTCCTTCATCAGTTATAGTTTCAACATAATATATATTTCTATAAGTAAAATCATAAATCTTCCATTGTATTGCCTGGACTTATCTTTGGTTTGCTTCTTAGAAAACACATAGTTAACATGATAAAGAAGAAACTTAACAGGAAAATTCTTATGACTTCTTTTCCTCATAAAAGAGATGACTGAGTGATCTTAATGCTATGGATTAATTAATCTTTTAGTAAGTCCTTCCAGCCTATATTCTTCCTCCTCTTCCATCAATGAGTTCACCTTCATTGCTTTTAATAAATAATAAAAAACTACATGGACTCCATTTCTTTTTCTCTTGTCCATGCTATGCAATGTAGTACTTTAGCATTTTATTGTTAGTCATATTTTCTCAACCTGTAATCACCATTTCCTTTCCTTTCTTCTAAGGTCCCTTCAGTTAGTTCACTTTCTACATGAAGTACAATGCAAAATACACACACTGTGTTATCCAAACTGCCAGCTCCTTGGTTTGCTCTATTGACAGTATAGACATCTGATGCCATTCTACATCTCTAGATGCTCTCTTAGATTTTTATCAAAGGAATAAAGATATTTAAAAAAAAACCCAAAAAAAACCCAACCAACAACATAAGATCAAAATGGGCATCATAATTCTGTAATTAAGCAGGTTTTTTTGAGAAGCTCTGAAATTTCCTGATTGGAGAGTTCCCAGGAGTCTCCTGATCATAAAAAAAATGACTAAAAGTTTGTTTTGGCTTGGTTTTGGGTGTACTGCAGTAGCAGCACAGGGACTGATGTTTTTACTAGATATTATCACAGAATCCTAAGAAACACATTGTTACATTCAAAGTGTGTTTTCATTCAACAGTTATTCATCCAGTTATTTTAGAAAATGCTACAGAACATTATGGCTGTTGAAAATACAAAATGCTATAGGACATTATGACTCTTGAAAATACCTTCCAAATTAGGCATTTAAAAAACCCAACAAAACCAGAAGGTGTCCACCTTAATTCTACTTAGAACCCTGGATGCTTAAATTGCACCAACATCTCTAATAGCAAGCCAGAAAAATTACTCCTCAGTACCATCTGAAACTCATATGTGATAATCATATCATAATCATATAATATATCAAATGTATTTCAGATTATACTGAAGGTAAGTTCATAAAAAAATCTGTCTTTTTGTGATAAGGTTAGATGTAACTAACCTATAAACTGAAATTGACATGTTCTGGGTCACATTCTTGAGTAGAAACAGTGGAAAGTTACCTAAATCCTTCCTAAAGTTCATTGTTATTCAGATATTGCTGGAGAATTTCCAAAACACTCCGTTCCCAGAAGCATTTGAGAAGTTAGATGTGAAATTTTGCCTAACATCTTCAGGATTCATTCTAAAGTGAATACAGCAAGAAATTGTTCTATAATAAGCTGACAGTTTCAAAAGGAATTCAATATCTGTCCTAGGCCGTTCACAGGTTGCCAAGGATAATCACTACAATGCCTAAATTCTAAAAGAGCACCCTAAGTACCGTGGTAAAAACAGCACCACTTAAAGTCAAGAACCATAAGAGAAGGTAAGAGAGATCAAGGTGGATAAGGGTGTTTTTTAGAATTTCTGTCCTTATTTCTAGTTTTTAACTGGTGCAATAAAAAAAAAAAAAATACATGACTTAGAGCTATGCTTCCTGATATAGGCAGTCTGTGTTTCACAGCTGATGACCACAAACTACTTATTAGGCATTTCAGTACTGAGATCTGGTAGTTAATTTGGTCAGAGGTGCGTTTAGTCTTATATCTAAATAGATTTCCATAGGATATGTAATTCTTATTAATTGGCATAGATTTCTTCCTTCTTTACAGTCTTGCTCTTCTAGTTAGTATGAATAGCAGAATGTCAATGTTTTTCATCAAAGAAACATACACAGTTCAGTGACTGATGAATTTAAACTTTGTAGGTCATAGTTCGTTGTTACTGTTCGTTGTTATCACAATTTCTGCAAAACTGTTCTGAAAACGTCAAACAAAATAAAAATCTTTGAAAAAAATACAGAAAGAAAACCACAGACCATCAAATTCCGACACTTCAGTATCTCAAGCTTCTGTGCTGCAAAACACAGAAAGGAGAAACCTCTTCAACCCATTATATCGCTGAAAGCAGAACTGTGATCTAATGAAAAATGTTGTCAATAAATACATCCTAGGGGTTATATCTTGCTCCTTAAATTTAACAGATCAACAGATGACACAAAATTTCATTGTGCAATGCTATACAAAATAGGCAGATGTCAGAACCACAACTTGTGCAGCTCTGTATAATATTACCAGGTGAGATGATGGTTTTGTGGAAATATCTAGTACAGAAATACCCTCTTACCTCAATTATTCACTCTGATTATTAGAAGTTTTTCAACGGGTGTCATATTTTGGGCTGGGCTGGTCGCCAAATGAACAACAGAAGCTTTAAAGAGAACATCTCTCTCTCTCCCTTCCCAGAATCATAGAACCAGAGAATCATTTTAGATTAAAGACATCTTTAATATCATCAAGTCCAACTGTTAACCTAACAGTGCCAAGTTACCACTCAGCTGTGAAACCCAGCACTACCTACATCTACATGTCCTTTAAATACCTTTGGGGATGGTGACAGAACCACTTCCTTGGGCAGCCTGTTCCAATGCTTGGTAACCCTACAGTGAAGAATTTTTTCCAAATATCCAATCTAAACCTCCCCTGGTGCAATTTCAGGCCATTTCCTCTTGTCCTATCACTTTTTACTTGGGAGAAGAGACCAACTCCCACCTTGCTACAACCTCCTGTCAGGTAGTTTAAGAGTGAAAAGGTATCCCCTCAGCCTCCTCTTCTCCATGCTAAACAGACCCAGTTCCCTCAGTTGCTCTTCATAAGACTTGTTCTCTAGACCCCTCACTAGCTTCTTTGCCATTCTATGAACACTTTCCACAATGTCCCTCCTGCAGTGGAGGCCCAAAACTAGACACAGTATTTGAGATGCAAAGTAGTAGTGTTGAGTAAAGAGGTACAATCACTTTCCTCCTGCTGGCCACACTATTTCTGATATAAGCCAGGATGCTGTTGGCCTTCTTGGCCACCTGGGCACACTGCTGGCTCATATTCAGACTCCCCAGGTCCTTTTCTTCCGGGTAGTTTTCCAGCCACTCTTCCCCAAGCCTGTAGCGCTGCATGGGGTTGTTGTGACCCAAATGCAGGACCCAGCACTTGCCTTGTTGAGTCTCATAGGGTTGGCCTCAGCCCATTGATCCAGTCTGTCCAGGCCCCTCTATATAGTCTTCCTACCCTTAAAGGGAAAGGAGAGAAAATGAAGGAGAGACATACGGCTTGAAAAGAAAACTAAAACTACTTTAATGAAATATTAATAATAAAAAAGAAAGATAATAATATAAAA
>JAHREE010091762.1:0-12050 GCA_033628505.1 Tringa tobata | reverse complement strand
TGCTCTGGCATATGATTTATTATATGCTGAATTTCAAAGCAAAGAGCAATTTTCTTTCCACTCTCTGTTGGTAAAGCAAATGCGCTAATGAATACAGTGATGACCATTTCAACTAACGAGCCCTGAAAACTGCCGAAGTGTAGAACATTTGCTCGCTCTACTGAGCTATGCAACAAAGGAACAGATGACAACCTTATGCCTTTGTTTTGTCTTGTGGCATGTTTCTTCATAACAAAAATCAAGAAGATGCTCAAAAAAAACCACCTGTTTGTGCCATTAAAGAATCTCACATCTGATGCCCTCTAAAAACAGTAGAAAACCCAACATCATTGCAAATTATGAGTAGAGCAAGTCAGACAGTAATGATGTCTCCTGCCCTAATAATAGAAGGGCATTTCTAAATTAAAGCCTAAAAATCAACACATATTGTAGCCATATTTTAACAATTGCTTTGTATAAGGAATTTAAAATCATAGCACACCTTTAAATTTCTGTAAGGTAGTGAGCTATCATTTAAAACACATGCTTATGCCTCCTAGTCTCAGTGAAACTATTCACCTGTGCATCACAGTTTCAGAATTCTAGCTAAATGAAAACACACATACAGCCAATGGCAATGTGATAGAAATAAAGCAGAAAATAAGGTGCAGAGAGAGAAGTAAGGATCCAGTGGAAGCTTGGGAGGGACTAGCGTATGCTGGTTATATTCTCATCTCCCACTACTCCTACAGTACTTTTCTCCCTTTGTTTCTTGAACAGATACTTCTAAAACTTCACCTGGTTGGTTGAAGGTTGTTTGGTTGGGTTTGGTTTTTTTTGTTGGCTTGCACCCCTCTTCCTAATTTTTAGCTCCACTGACCAGAGTGGATCCAACTTCCTCTGTCAAGTTCTAATTAAAATGATGACAGTCATCTCCGCGCTTCTTAACGCAACTGTTATGGAAAACTTCACTCTAAAGCAAACTTCAAAAGGGTCAAACTACAAATCGTTTGCATTGATGCAATCAAAAAGAAAGACAAAATAAAGTACATTTATGAAATTGATAGGTTGCATATGTACGTACAAGCATTTTCTTTCCAAATTAGCTTTGATCTGGAGACTGAAATCCCAATATAAAGAATTTTAGACTTCGGTCATCAAAATATCTATGTGCATAATTATTTCAAGAGAGCAAAGTAAGTTACAAATTGCCAGTAAATGCAGAAATGGAAAGCAGCAGGTTCATTTCAAGCACAAGGTTGTCATCATTCTTCTCTCAAGCACCCTTCCCTGCCCTGTATATTTCCCTAGCAAAACTTGGGGCCCATTTATGAATTGAAAAGAGAAAAAGCAAGCTACAAGCTACAAACTATCATCTGGAATCAGATTCAGTGGTCACGATTGCCAAAAGTTATGCTATTGTGCTGGGGGTCAGAGTATGGTCACTGCTGAACCCAATGAAGACTGGAAGGAATCTCTGAATTACCTAAGGTCATACCCCTGCCTTGAGTGAGAATCACTTATGGTGGTGACATTTCTGACAGACACCAGTTACCCTAGTGTGACAGCACGGGTTCCAGTGCCAGTGCAAGTAATCCTACTCTCTACTAATTTACGCAATAGATGATTTTTTCCTTTTTGTGAGAGCCTTTTAAAGACTCGTGTTACTCCTCCAACCTTTTTTTGACTCAGCTCATATTCTGTCAATCTTTCTTCAGAGGTCATGTTTTCTTTATCTCCAGTCATTTTAAGGACTCTCCTCTGGACTTGGGCTGATATCTTTCCTGGAGCGCGTGGCCCAAAATTAGAAATAGCCCAATCTGAAGCCAAAGAATTTCAGAGCAAAGTATAAAGGTTACGTGATTAGTCTTGCTGACACAATAGTTTAGTGTAGGTATTCATTATGGCACTAACCTTTTTCACAATCACATAACATTATTTTTCCAAGTGTGCGCTGTGATCCACAACAAACCCAGATATTTTCTAAATAGCTGCTCCAAGCACATGATTCCCTGTGCTCCTTATAATTGTTTAGCTACAGTAATCTGCGTTTATCAAACTGAGCTACAGTTTGTTTCCCACACTGCAACCGCAACTTGCCCAGATAAACTTTGAAATTTAAACCTGTTCTGCAAGGTAGTGACAGTCTCTCTTAGCTCCATGGGGTCTTCATATTTAATGAAAGTTCCCTGAAGTTCATCATTCAGCTTGCTAGTAAAAATATTGTTATTTTCTTCCTTTCGTTCTTCTAGATGCTTAAACATAATTTGACTATTTTGCTTCAGTGTTTGTTTTTAAGAACTGAACAACTAAAATTTCCTACCTCATCTACCTTCCGCTTGTTCAAAAATAGATTCTAACACTAATCTACAGGTCTGCCCCAGATGTGCTCTCAAATATGGCTACTAACAGCTCCAAGATGTTAGCCACCAACTCTTTACATGTCCTAACATGAAATTCATCAAGTCAAGATTACCTTGTAACATGCAAATGTTCTCTAACCTTTCTAATATAATGCTGTCATCTGTGTTCTCATGACATTAATTGTGTCAGCCACCTTTCACACCACTGACCTTTTCCATAAAGAGAGCTGCTACACAGTCATGAGTAAATTTCAAAAATACTGGTGTCTATCATACGCTCTCCCATTCCATGAAGATGTGGACTGAATCTTCAGTCTTCCTCTGAACACTTACATATGATGACTCCTTGCTATTTTGGATGCATCTTGCTACTTTCCTCTTACTTTTTGGCTTAGCTTCTCTGGTTTTGCCCATGGGTACTTCTAGTACATTTCCCTATTTGTCCTTAGCTCCCTGACTCAGTTTCCATGTCCTGTATACATGCACATATGCTTACATATGCACACACGCTTAATCCCATACTGTTACTTTGCTATCATTCCTTGCCACTTACGTTGCTTTGCCACCTGGAAATACTCAACCCATTTCTTTCTACTGATAGGAGCCAAATTTGAGAAGTTTCTCTTCTAGTTGTGTTCTCCATCTCATGAAATAAAAGCCACTTTAACTGCTTGTGTGTCCCCTCATGCACCCTCTGCAAAACAGAGCTGGAATTCTTCGTTCTACATTCTTTTCATTTTTAGCTGTCACATAAAGACCTCTATACACAGGATCTCAGAAGAAGTACGTAACATTTGGTCAGCAGGTTAAAGGAGGTGATTCTGCCCCTCTGCTCCACTCTGATGAGACTCTGGTGGAGTACTGTGTCCAGCTTTGGAGTTCACAGCACAAGAAGGATGTGGGCCTGTTGGAGTGGGTGCAGAGGAGGGTCATGAAGATGATCAGAGGGCTGGACTCTTCATCAGGGAGTGGAGCGATATGACGAGGGGTAGCAGTTTTACACTGAAAGAAGGTAGCTTTAGATTAGATATTAGGAAGAAATTCTTCCCCGTGAGGGTGGTGAGGTACTGGAACAGGTTGCCCAGAGAAGCTGTGGATGCCCCATCCCTCAAAGTGTTCAAGAACAAGCTGGATGGGGCTTTGAGCAATCTGGTCTGGTGGGAAGTGTCCCTGCCCATGGCAGGGGGCTTGGAACTAGATAATCTTTAAGATCCCTTCCAACCCTAACCTTTCCATGATTCTATGATAATGGTTTTACAAGGACATAGCCTTACTCTCTACTTGCTCTTCTTAAGCCAAATAACCACTTCGATATTAATATTCTGTTAAAATTATTTACTAGTCAGGTGCCTGTCCCAGGCAATACGGTTGTCCATAGTTTCTTTTATGGTACCCCCTCTCATTATATTAATACACTCATGTGCAAAGTAGCTTTTCCAGTTAACCCTCCCTTTCCATCCTGTCCCGTCCCATCCCTCCCCATTTTCTCTTTTTTTAGTTAATATTGAAATATCCACTTAATTTTTGTCCAACAGGTCTGAGCTCATCTGGGAATTTTGGTTAAGCTGATGCCGTTTCCTTATCTTCATGAGAAAAATCATGAATTGGTAAATAAGTGCTACAGACACTGTGCAGTGAAGAAATTAAATCAAGAGGTTACACAGAAGGAAGACGATGAGAGAAGAGAAGAATGTTCCAGGAGAGAATTCAGACATGCAGTTTAATGCTCATGATAACAGTGATGCTCTTGTTCCATTCTCTATAGCAGTGATGAGCACTGCCTATATCATCAATAGGATTACCAGCCAAATGTATAATTCTTTAACTGAAGCAGTTTGGAACGGGCTGATATAAATGCCTTTGAGATTTCACTGTAATCGTCTGCTTGTGATAAAGTGAATTTAAGTTGGGAAAGACTGAAGCTTCTGAATTATCCATGTTCCCGTCGTTCTCAAGGTATCACTAATGGCTGTTCTTCCCACAGTATCTAGTTTACATTACATTGTAGTACATCATAGCTTGCAAGAAACAGTAGGTAAAAAGGTGTGCAATTTTAAAATACTGCACAGATAGCATTGCAGTGTCTATGGTCTGAAAAACAACTAGTCAGTAGTTCCAGACCATCGTTTGCTGTTAAGTCTACAACATGGATCCAATACACAGCTCTGCTCCTAAGAGATTAGATTTCAAATAGTTCCCTTTCCTGCATCATGAGTCAGTCAGTAGTCCCACACCATCAGAATAATTAGCCACAGCTTTTTGTTCTTCGATGAAGATGTACAGCTTGATTTGAATTCCCCACTGGAACAAGTAACTAATTATGACCCGCATTAAAAGTTAGCTCCAATAATTTAATAGGGTAATTTTAGAGACCTGACAGACCTCTAAATTCTGTGTAAATAGATCGTTATGAATGCTTGAGAAATTAGATTATAAATTTAAAAGCCTCCTACAGAGCAAGAAGACCAACTATGCACATGAGTCCCTTATCACAGCAATTTCAGAGATCCCCATCAAGGAGTTTACTAATGGTAACAGTTCCCTATAGCTTCCAGCCCAAATAAATCATTAGCTATCAAGACACAAATCCAACTTTCCTGAGTGGAAAAGGGTCACTCACCAAAAAAGAAAAAAAAAATATATGAAATGACATAAATCTCTTAATGTCTCTGACAAGAAAATGGTAATTCCACATCAGCGTCTTTTAAAATTAAAGACCTTTATCATCGTGGGAGGGATGAGAGAAAGAATCTTTAGGTTTTGTCCCCCAAAGCTGACATCCAGCTAAGATAATAAATATCCAACAAGCTGGACGGATTGCACTTGAAGTTCATTAGTACTATTGCTTAAAAGAAATAAAGGTACCAAGAGTGCCTGTTCTTTGGTGACCAACATATGCCCTCTCCCTGGTCTTGCAGTGTTAAAGCCTGTTTCCCAGAACAATGAGATCAGTGGGGGGAAAGAAGAAGCAGATTCTCTTACTTAATATTATTTTAAGAAGTGAAAATGGGGCGGCATTATCTAGACAATCGCTGAGAGTAAATACATTACCTGCAAATTTCCTGGTTCAGCAGAAACTTTGTCTTATTTCAGTTAACAATTACGCTACCACACATTGTGATCTTAACAAATGTAATGGAAAGATTGAAATCACTCCAGAATTCAACCTGAAGATGTAACAAGTCTTTGTATTCATACAGTCAAATGTCCACACGATGCAAAAAGCGAGTTTCAGACCAATTTTGCGTTCCCAAGGGCCTTAAACACCTCTCCTTTCACTTATGTGGCAAAAGCAGGGACAAGGCAATATTGCTGTATTTGACCTCTGAACTCAATGGAAAACTTATTATCTTCTCAACAGAAATGCACAGCATGTCACATTTCCTGAGTTTTATCACAGAAACATTCCTATTCCCTTTCCATCTTCTTTTTCACACTTCTCTCTGGCACCTGTTCAGACCTGGTTTCTCCTTCTTCAGCATTTCAAAGACAATCATGTGTGTCATGGGAAACGCATTTCGGAATTCTCGGGTCCGAAAGCGTCGCTACAAGCCATCCTTGTGAAGAGGTGAGCAAAGAGCACCCCCTGAGCTCCGGGGGCTCCCTACCCCACCTGCTTGTAGCACTGACCATTCTAATGTCAATGAAAACCAGAACAGTATTGCCCCAGTTGCCAGCAAAAGGCAAAGGCAAATTAATGCACATGGTACAAAAAATTGAGTATTATAAAGGGCACCGACATACCTACTTTATCAATGAACAAGACTGCTAACATTTTAGATAGTTATTATATAGCAGTTTGACACTATTAGCTATTCAGACACTCAATACTTCCCCTTCAAAACACTACATACTCTGTAATACCAGACTACTACGTTTGCTTTCACAACATGAAGAAGTGAAACTTTTTTCCTGTATTATTGTGGACTTAGACATTTTCTAATACAACCCGTGCTAATGTTTGCCCAAAGTATACTCCGTAACTAGAACTTATTTTCATTTTTAGAACAATCCTACCCTCTTAAGCCCCCAGCTTTCAATCTGAAATTTGAATGCTATGTTTTAACGGAGTTGGATAACATATATGCTAAACAACGTAACTGCCGATGTGAACAAAAGAAAAAAAAGAAAGAAAAATCACCAGTACCACACAGGTTTTTTCAGTTCAGGAATGAACTATTTGCTTAAAACTTCCCCCATACAATAATCGTTTCATGTTCACGTGCACTGGGGTAGGGATATCTAAAGTTTCTTTTGTGAAGAGCTACAAGGATTTGGAGGATATGGTTTCAAAAGGCAAAACAAACACTTGGTCAAGCAATCTTACAGAGATTTTTTTGGTCTATACAACACTCGAAAAATACAACAGAAAATTGTTTGAAAAATATTTAACTTCATGGAACATAATTCTCTTGCAAGGTTTGATTAAGGTAACTCATGCCTAAACCAAATAGAATTGGCATCAAAGGGGACTATACCACCCTGATGGGTGAATAATACAGTCAAATTTCAGGCATCCTTTGGAGGCTTTGTCTGGGCTGCAGGTCAGTAGTGCCTCACACTGAGGGACACTAGAGACAGGTCTTCACAAAGCTGTCCTTGAATAATACAACAGAATTATTTGCCAGGCAGACCCAGAGCTACTTTTCAGGATCCACATTTGAGGATTTGTCCTCCGTAAGGTGAAGCCTGAGTTAGTAAATACAATAGATTTGAGCTGAGTCCATCTGGAGCTGCCCCTGCACTGAGCATGGGGCACCAGCATCTCTGGAGCCATCAGGTGTGGGAGCTCAGCCGAGGGTTGTGTTGGAGATGGCTCCCTACACCTCCTGCAATGCATCCATCTGGCCCTCACCACCTCCCTGGGCAACCCAACAGGCACATTTGGGTCAGGCTTCTTGCTACCAGTCCCATCTCCCCAGCCTCCCACTACAGCACCCAACATCTTGCTCAGTGATGGAGAGTTGGCCATCCCGTTCAACCAACATTAGGTACGGGGATGTCTACTGCATGAACTGCATTGGGAAGCTGCAAAAATGAAATAAAAAAAAAAAATCAGATGGTGGAACTGTACATAAGGCACCCTGTTCTCTCCTGCCCTGTCACTGGGGCTGTCACAAGGCACTGAGGCAGCAGTGTACTGATGGCATGTGTTCACAAAAAAAAACCCAGGTATGCACAAAATGGCTTTGGACAGCACAAGTCAGGGAAATGACAACTTAAAAGGATTCCTGACCAAGTACAAAGCTAAAAAATCCAGAGGGAAAAGGAAGTTGTTGCTGATAAGATGCCTTTTATCTCCTGCACACATGAACTCTCTTTCCTACTGGGGAAAGTTCTTGCATAAGCTTACGTATGGAGAAAAAGCTTCAAGTAGGACACAGATCTAAATAAGGTCTGCTTTCAGACTTTTTTTTTCCCAGATGTTAAGCATAAATAAAGACATGTTGCTACTAGAAGCCAGACTGGTTGCCATAATTATTACTGCTCACAGACTACCTGGAAGGGTACTACGTAGCCATACTAAGCTCCACTGAACCTACTGGCTACTCTTACACATGTAGACACATGCCACTAGTAGCTACCCGTAGTTCTTTTGATACTGCTGCAGAAAAGGAAGAACACAGCACCTGATACATGGCAAACACGCTCGAGGTACCACATAAGTCTCAGAAATGCAGTTTCTTTTGAAACTGTTAAAAAGCTGCATTCTTCAAGCAATTATTCTCATTCATCAAAATTATAGTCCCTAGAAACTGTTCAACCTATTATGTGTAGCTCAAGGCCAATTACTATGCATGCAACTGAAGATAAGATTTAGGTGTCCTTCAGACTCTTAAAAGGATTTTTTTACAAAGTCACTAGCTTATTTAGTTAAAATGGATTTTCAAAAAAATTCACCCCAGAGCATCACTCAGAAATCAGAGTTTTATCAAAACCTGTATGATTAGATTGGCTCAGATTACTTTCTCGAAAAAGTACCGATGTTTAATTAAGTGTATAAATCAGACTGATGGAAAAAGAATGTTTGTCCCCTGAAGATACAGCCTACACTATCAACTTTTAGCCAGGAGTCTGCCATTCACTATTTCATTTTACTTTGTTCAGCTTTCTCAGTCTGTGGTTGTTACTGAATTATCAAAACATACACACTACATACCGTGACTCCCTGTATCTCTCTAAGTCAACTCCTTCACCCGTTCCAGAACACATGCAGATTCCCATCTACGTAAAAATCATCCAGACTGTTCCCGCCTTCACTTTTTACACATCAAAGCATCTTTCTGTGCCATGTTCTTGTGCGTTCTGGTTTTAGAATCAGTCCCAGACTCTCCAGGAAACTCCCTTTCTGCATGGTTTCACCTCACATGCACAACAGCTAGAGGTGGCAAAGGTTATTCCCTCCAGGGCTTATAACTCAAGTTAGGGTTTGTAACTCAAGTAAGCCCAGCAGAACATGGGAAAGGCAGATGGATTTACCACCGCAGCATTCTCAGTAAGGTTTGTAAATTAGTGCTGCTCGTGTCAGTCATTTCCTCTCAACAGAAGAGCCCAAGGAAAATTATACAGCTCATGAACGTGTCACTGGTTTTGCTCTTCCATGCTGAAAAGCCATCTTCGTTCTGTTTTGCTGGGATGCAGTTATCCCAGGCTACCTTGCCTCACCTGTATGTGGGCCAATTTATCCACTTTCATCCTAGACTCGGGTAGCAAACCCCCAACAAATTCCATCTAATCAGCTTGCCAAGCTTAAGTTGCTTTTTGTGTTCTATTTAATTATTTGATTTAACTTGTAAAAGTACCCCTCGGAATGCTTTTAATACTGGTCCCTGGAGACACAGTTTCCCCTTTGCTGTCTCTTTCTATTTGCACGCAGCAAACCTCAACACTCAACAGCTCCTCCCACGTGCTGACCTTGGCACGCACAAGTGACCCGAGTGAAAGGAGAAAGCTTTCCCTTCCGACATGTGAGAAGCCGCTGCACAAAGGATGGAAAAAGGTTCTTGCTTTGCAACTGGTAGCACTGGAGAGATAAGGGCACGGTCAGACAGAATCCGTACTAGTGCAACCGATAAGCCAGCTATCTGCTAGAGTTACCAGATAATACATGAATCTGGCCTTTCAGCCTCTCAGAAAAATACACAGGCTCTGCTTGTTGAATTTAACACACTCCAGAAATCACTCAGTCTTCTATTTCTTTACAGAGTCTTGAATACTCACCAAGCTTCGGACAGGAACTTGCTACCGTTAGGTTATCAGCAAGCCCTCCACCTCTGGCCTTCTCTCAGGATGGCTCTAACATCTCTGCAGCCCAATAACCTTGAACAAGTTATATGAGGAATGGAGATTTTCTTCAAGGACGAGAACAACCAAATTAATATTTCTACAGCAGTATCCCTTGACTGACATCATCATTGCCACACCTTGAATTCTGTGTTCAGTTTTGGGCCCCTCACTACAAGAAAGACATTAAGGTGCTGGAGGATGTCCAAAGAAGAATAATGAAGCAGGTGAAGGGTCCGGAGAACAAGCTGTATGAGGAGAGACTGAGGGAATGATGGTTGTTCAGCCTGAGGAAAAGGAGGCTGAGGGGAGACCTTACCACTCTCCACAACCACCTGAAAGGAGGGTGTAGTAAGGTTGGTTATAGTCTCTTTTCCCAAGTAACAGCAGGACAAGAGGAAATGGCCTCAAGTTGTGCCAGGGGAGGTTCAGATTGCATATTAGGAAAAATTTCTTCACCAAAGGAGTTGTCAAGCACTGGAACAGGCTGCCCAGGAAAGTGGCTGAGTCACTGTCCCTGCAGGTATTTAAAAGACATGTACACGTGGCTTTCAGGGACATGGTTTAGCAGTGGACTTGGCAGTGTCAGGCTTACAGATGGACTTGATGATCTTAAAGGTCTTTCTCAACCTAAACAATTCTATGATTCTAGACAATTCAGCAGACAAAGACAAAATCCGTGGAGTGCTAAGCAATATAATCTCTTATTTTACCAAACTGGAAATTTTTCCGTGCAACATCTAATCAAAATACTGTTCACAAGAAAGACTTGTGGCATAATCCTACGATGGGAAATTGTATTCACTGAATTATGATACTGTATCAAACTTTTGAGGTAATTCAGGAAAATAAATTATATTTCATCATTGTCTGGATGCCAATTAATATTGGTATAAGAAATTGTTTTTAAATAAATTTCATTTTGCCTTCTACAATATCTTTACGAAGAATATTCTTTTAAAAAGTAACCAAAACAAACGTTTGTTTCAGGCTAAATTGTGACTTAAAGCACAACCCTATCAACAAGGTAAGGTAAAAAGCTTATTGCAGAGAGGCACTGCAAGACTAACAGACATCTCCAGCTCAAGTGTGTTTTTCTTTCTTCCTTGAGATTACAGGAAATTGCTTTAATTTACACTGAAGAAGGAGCCTCCACACTCTACTCACGAGTTTCAATAACAGATGTGATGCCCATCCCCACACCTCCCCGTTCCCAGTTCCCTGATCAATCACTTGAAGGCAAACCAAAAGGGAAGATCATCAGTTCAGCAGTTTGTTAACCAGGAGCTGTAGGACTTAGAGGACTTCCTACAGAACATTAAGGGAAAGTTTCCATATTCTCATGCAAGTCTGTGGTCAATTCAAAAATAAGCCTTTATAGCAAGGGCCACGTGTTAATGGGCAAGCAGGAAGCAAAAAGGATACCACTGAAATAGGCTGAGACCTACAAGCATCTCACCATTAAAGGTGATGGTATTTTCCTGCATTTCCTGAACTTGTTCCAGCTACGGTGCAGTGTTACCTCCCTTAAAATTACACTCAGGCTTCAGTGTCTTCTGATGCTGCATCTTCAGCCTCGGCCACAGGCCCATGGCACTGTTAATGTCACGGCTTCTAGTGCCTCAGAAATAAGGTGGCGAAAAGGAAATGGAAAAAGGACTGCCTAGCTCACAAAGCTCCCGTTCCTGCTATCAACAAAGCCACAGCAATGACAAGTCGCAGGAGGTCTGGCGAAAGATGGAATTTCTGTGTGTAGAAAGCTGAAGAACAGAAATAGTATCATGGGAACCCAAGCTCAGGTTGCTTCAAAGGACAGTGAAAGAAAGTAATTCATAGAGCGAGGTTTCAAGCATTTGCACATTTCAAGCCAAGCACGTAACCACTTACTGGTGTAAGTCTCTTTATTAACATAAACAAAACCATACATCACACACAGACATATGGAATAGTTTGTGTGTTTAAGATAATTTTTGGTTTCTCTGAAAGAGAATTCAATCATAGTTGACACTTCAGAGCTGCTAGTAGGTGACCTTGCATAGCAGCTGTGTTGCAATGCCTCAATGTGTTGCTAGGGTGAGTTAAGGATAGGAGTTAAGCCTCAGCTCTAAATTTCCTGGCTTTTTTCAGCTGACATGCCCTTATTGTTATTTCCACAGAGGGAGAGGAAGGTGCGATTAGGAGAAAGAATACTGTTGCTCCGCTTGACTCTTTCTTGGCAGTTGGTGGATTGTGCTAAAAACCTTATCAGAATAAACCTCTCTCCCGCTCCTGCGGCACGTAGTGGGAGCGTTTTCATCCACAGGAAAAGATACGCTGTGGCTGAACTACCCCTACCCCAGCATCACACACAGCCTCCCTGACAGCACCGCCTTGGTCTCTCTAACCTGCACACGGGAGAGGGGAAAGGAGAAGAGAGGAGAGGGA
>JAHREE010091725.1:0-12223 GCA_033628505.1 Tringa tobata | reverse complement strand
ACAGCCCTTAACCACGATGGTAGCTCAAGGCTGTCGTGTGGCCATCCGTCCTACAGACAGTGGTTGGGCAACCTGGACCAACGCAGGATTGCCTTGGGTTCTCCATCAGCAGGTTCAGAAAGACCGTGGCCCATTCGGCCACCTTCTGACAGGTATCACTGCTGGGGACACGAATGCTGGTGAATACACCGAGCATCTCAAGTTAATTCTGTTTGGCAGGAAAAGTTTCTTCTGGTTTTGGTAACTGGATTGCTTTCAATCATCATTTTTTTGTTGTAAAAAATACTCAGTTCCCAGCCCCAGCTTGCTGTTTGTCTTACACTGCGGACTACACCTATTTTGTTTGCATTTTCTTAATAAGGTAGATTTCTGGAACTGGCGTTACTTACAGACCAAATATTTTACTCTCATGGCTCTCCTAAGAGTAGTAGAGTAGTTTGTAGTTCTATATTAAAATCTGTGTGCATTTTGTTTTATTTATGACCCCACCGCTCAACAGTTTCAAATGTGATTATGAAAATGTTTAAACAAATGCATTTTTTTTCTTCAAAGTTATTTTCTCTAATGCGTATCTGTGTAATTAGAACATAACATAAACTATATTGTAGCATTACAATCAGGAATTAATTATTGTAACATGAAATTTTCATTTTTTTGTCTTTCCTAACTGCAAAGGTGAGTATGGCTTAAAATTGAAAAAATATTAGTCCTTTTCATAGAAACCTGTTTGAAGATCATAAGGGAGTACAAAAGAAGAAAAGCTTTTTGTTTGTGTTTGCAATCAAATCTTTCTTAAAAGGAAGTCTGACACACAGGCATTGTAGTTTTTTTAATATTACATTGAAGAAAGCAAGATACAAGTCTCACTGGATTAACTGGAATTCAAGTATAGCAGAAAAAAAAACATATTTAAAAATAAATGCTTGCAAACAAGAAGCTCAATGAGCCTTGCAAATGGCTATTCAAAAGTGATTTTCAAATATTAGTGAAGCTTAATTTATTGCTTGCCTAATTTATTGCCTCCATCAAAACAAAACAGAAGAAAATAGGTCAATGTAAAGAAGCTACTGAAAATTATTTAAATGGCAAAACATTCAGAAAAAGAACAGAAAAAAAATTCATTTAAAGATGTCGTAGATCTAAAAATAATCAATCTGTCTGTTCTAGTGAATTTATTCAGCTCATACAATGTACTCAGAAATACAGTTCTGTTTTTAAAGACAGCTTGCAAATTTGCAAGATTTGTAAATCAAATCAACGTGTTGGCCAATGTGCTTTTGAAAATTCTTTAACCTGGTGCTCAGTTAACCAGCACAGTGTAACACGTTGAAGGCAGGAGCTGTACAGCTCAGCGAGAGATTTCTTGGTCCAGCACATAAATAAAAGGAAAACTAAATAGCTGTTTGTGCTATATTTTCGGTGCTGTGCTTAAGAAAAATTAACCAACGTCCTTCCAGATCTGGCTGCGAGTTTGATAGATAAATCTGAAACGCTACATAAAAACATAGAAGAATCTTATTTCTTTAGGTGCAAATATAGTTAAAATTCAGACTGAACTAGGGTTAACCCATTGCTTTGGACACAGCTATTGTTCTGGTCACTTTTTTATTTAATAGTGGTAGCCTGTGCTGCAAGGCCCGTTGGTGAATGGAAGTGCCTACACAGGGAGGTGTCGGTGGGGAGAAAGGATGCAGATCTGTGCATAGTGCTGCTGTCAACCCACACATTTCCACAATTCATTTCCAACCTAAGCTGGCGTTTGCAGTTTAATGCCCTGCTGATAGAAACTTCCTGCCTTGCAAACAGGAGTTGCAGCAGTGGTGGGGCAGCGGAGCAAGGACTTCTCCTGTGCTTGAATAATGTGCAGGTCCTTTCACCTCTTGAGGCTCATTTCTGATTAGCTTAAAAAAAAAAAAAAAAAAAGAGGCATTTTTTATCTTCTCTTTTGGCTGACGATAAGAAATCACGGTTATCAAATCTTATGACCTACTGACCTTTAGTATTGAAAAATTGGTTTATTTACAACAACAATCGCTATCTAAAAGAATAACGTTTAACAGTTTGACATTTAGTACTTCTGTAATTGCCTTATGTCATGTGTCAGCGCTGGATATCTGTCGTATGGATCACTTACCTACTATCTGCTTTATATATAGGCCTTCAGGGCCTTTATCAAAATGCGTATATGAACTTTTCACTCTGTGAAGTGAAAACCCAGGTCAATTATATCTATTTTCTGTGACCTCCTTAACTTTTCACACCCAGAGAGTTGTTCTAGGTTGTACAACTCGCCTGCAGTATCAGTTGGAGGAGGACTGCTGCCTTCACTGCTGTTGCCAGAGGTGTGGCTGGTACACAAACTAAATACCTTCTTGACAAAAGGCATTACCTCCCACAAATTCATTCTGATTCACTTTTGTTAATCTCATTATCTGTTCAGTTAATCAATAGCTGTCTTTCAAAGGAGCGTCCAAAAATACTATGTCGAGCAGGGTGAGGGAGGGGATTCTACCCCTCTGCTCCACTCTGGGGAGACCCCAGCTGGAGCACTGTGTCCAGCTCTGGGGCCACCAACAGCAGAAGGACATGGAGCTGTTGGAGCGGGGCCAGAGGAGGCCCCGGAGATGCTGGGAGGGCTGGAGCCCCTCTGCTGGGAGGACAGGCTGAGAGAGTTGGGGGGTTCAGTCTGGAGAAGAGAAGGCTCCGGGGAGCCCCTTCCAGTCCCTTCCAGTCCCTCAAGGGGCTCCAGGAAAGCTGGGGAGGGACTCTGGATCAGGGAGGGGAGCCATAGGATGTGGGGGAAGAGTTTGACACTGAAAGAGGGGAGATTGAGATGAGATGTGGGGGAAGAACTTGTTTGTTGTGAGGGTGGTGAGAGCCTGGCCCAGGTTGCCCCGAGAAGCTGTGGCTGCCCCATCCCTGGAGGGGTTCAAGGCCAGGTTGGAGGGGGCTTGGAGCAACCTGGTCTGGTGGGAGGTGTCCCTGCCCAGGGCAGGGGGTGGGACCAGATGGTCTTTAAGGTTTCTTCCAACCCAGGCCATTCTATGATTCGATGTTAATACTTCGTGTTGGAAGTGTGTTTCTGAAGGTAGGAGAGATGGCAGCATGGTTTGGACTGGAATTTATCAAATCAGAATTTAGTGTCTGATCCTGTCATCATCTACCTGGGTGACAGCTCAATGCAAATTGTGCCTCAGTTTTGACACATGAACGAGCAATTAGGTGGCAACAAATTACCCCCATAAAGGTTTCCCACAGTATTTCTACACGTGTCCTTGAACCTCAGCATCCTGTCTTTAGTAGGCAGAGTTCTAGTTCAGAGCTCAGAAGGTGACCTGGACACCCAACAATTGACATCTCCACCAAAGGCCTGTGTGGCTTTCTGCCCACACACAACTAATCTGTTTTAAAATAATAATATCTCAAACACTGGTGCTTAATATTAATATAAATTAAGTCTGGCGGCAGTTTTTTATGGTTACTGTTTAATCACATAATCCTACCGTGAGCTTTGCCGTGGTGGTAAAGGAGATGGTCACTGCAGAACCAGTTGTAAGATCAGGGCCTCAACATTTTGTGTGCAGTTAAAATGCTTGAGTATAATTGTATTAAGCCCAAGATAATTGCATGAGAAGTAATCTTAATTGATAGCGACTGGAGATAAAACGTTTGTTCTGTTTTACAACATTTACAGAATTTCAGTGTTCTTAGTTTGTGTCAAATAGTTTTAATGTTCTTAAGGAGGTATAGGTATATTTTACAGTTAAATATGTAAACATCTTGCGTGAAAACTTAGTAAATATAACTCATTGCAAAAAAAAGAGGATTATTTTCAGACTCACAAAACAATAAAACAAACCACACAAAAATTAATTCAATAGAACATGATACAACTTCACAGCATAGGGGAATAAATTTACAATGTATAATTTTTGTGCCGGAATTCTTGAGTTATCAGATAATGTATTTCCTTTCAATGATTATTCTGCAAGCCATATTTAGACCTTTCTTACAATAGAAGCTTCACTGTGTATTTCAATACAGAGTGCTGTCGTGTGTTTTTCGCCCATATACAAAGTATTTTTCCTATTTATATTGAGGAATTTAGAATAAGGAAAAGAATTTGCTTCATTCAGGTCTTTGGCAAAAATATTCTGAGTCGTTGAAGAGAAAGAAAGTAGCAACAGTAAATATTTTCCTAGAACTTAAGATTTATGATAATTGGACAATCTGTTATTTATGTTAGCTGAAAATATTCTTAAGCCAGTATTATAATATGAATTATTATGCACTGAGTAGATTTATAAGAGCATGCCTGTATTTCTACTTCTTAAAATCCAAGGTTGGTCTTATGGACAGGGGACCTGATTTTCATTTATACTACAAAATCTACACTTCTTTTCTCAGTGGAAAAGGGATTTAAAGAAGTAAATCAATATAAGAATAAAGCCCATTGTGCTACTGAAGATGGCAAATTTGGGCAAAGATGTTTGGTCCCAGGTGGAGGAGTTGTGAGGAGGGGCTGACTTAGGCTCAGAAAATGTATCTGTAGGCCAGGAGGGGTCCAGGTTCAACAAGCACCCAAGAAAAAGGGAAGAAAAAGAAGACAAGCCCAAGCCTGCTCGTAAAGGGGTGGGTGACATACTGTAGTGATGAGTGGGGAGCAGAGGAGGGTTGCTGGGCTACTAGTGGCCCAGCTGCAAGAGGTCTAGTCACGGGGCGCCAACAGAGCAGAAAGAACAGGGACTACCACGGCCAGCTTGCAGTTGCCACTACAGAAGAATTAGTAACTTGTTTGATTCAGATTTGGTCAGGTCATTCTTCTGCTTTTTGAGCTGATCTCAACCAGCAGAAGAACATTCACCATCGTGGTTACCCCCAAGTCTGGCTGCAAACAAGACTTCAGCCTCACCTGCCATTTCTAATGGACTGCAGAGCTTCTGCTCACCATACACGTCTCAGACTTTGCCATCCTAAAGTGAAAGATGAAGACTAGAACCTCTACTTAGCTGAAAGTTAGGTTAAAATTCTGCAGTTCAATGAATGAAACATTTAAGAATTCATTGAGAACAGCTTACTTTTGGCATTGGTGATAGAATTGCTAAACTGTGTGATCCCAAAGAAAGGGTTGCACAATGGGAAGGTAGATCAGATTGCCATCTTTGTACCCATTTAACTTCCAACCAAATTAAAACTGTGCCGTTCTGTGCTATTGCTACAATATCTTAGATCCAAACATTTGTGAAATTTAAAAGTGTTGTGGCTAAAAAGAGCTGATCTTACCAACGGACCCATTGAGCCAGCTAGGCTAGATCTAAAGATTTCACCAAGAGAAGTGATGAAGGCCTTTGCTCTCCCTGCACATCCCTCAGCTCTGGAACTGAGACCATCTCTCCCCCTGCCTACCTCTAGATTTGCACAGCATTTGAAGGAATTACATATTTTTGGCAATTTCTTTTCTGGGAAAACCAAAGAAGATTTGATTTAGCTTGACCAATAGATTAAAAAAATTAAAAAGTTACAGCTGACACGGACACAAGCATCGTTTTCTTAAGAAGCCAAGTTAAAACTATTAATATACATATATAAAGTTAGCAGTTTCCTTTAGTTGCTGTGCTGCTGACTTTTGGTGGAATAAATTGTAGATGTGAAGGAAGACTCTGGATTGTTTCTGCTTAATGCTAGAATACAAAATGAAGTTTTACAAATTCTTATGATTTTACTGACTCCATTTCTGCATGTGTTTGTTATATCAAACAGGCTGTGGCTTCAGCTGTAAAAAGTAAAAGCCTACCTTGGAAGTTTGGGAGAATATTTTGCAATTATTATTTATGGGAATGGGAATGTGAAATTTTTCATTAAATTTTAGTTTAAAATTACAGTGAATTTTACTGTAAATTACAGTGAATTTTACTGTAAATTACAGTAAATTTTAAGATGACGTAGCTAAAAATGTAAAAGTATGTATAAAGTTCTATTTTACATGCTTTACACAAAGAAATTGTTGTATCAACTTAAAGCATACAGCAAGTAGCTACTGATTTAATGCACATAGTTCGATCTAAACTTTATCTTACAGCGTCAAATATTATGTTTCTGAATCATATCCATGCTGCAGGGAATTTCTGTCCTTGGTGAAGGAGAAATTAGTCATGAAGAGGAAGAAAAAAAACCAGAAAATAATTTCTAGTCCAAATATTGTATCACGGAAACCTAGAATAAGTTGTGGGATGACTCAATGACTTACCTTGTTTGTTGAACATTTAGTGCCTGAGTTACAAATCAGACACTGGGAATGGCAGAGGGAGGATGCCAACGGTGGAGGAAGGAAGGAACAACTAAGATCAGGGGTAATCTGCTCTGAAATATATAGCTATTCGAGCTATTGTGTAATTAATCTGAAGTCAAACGACAAAAAATACGCAGTTTTCTGAGTTAGAGCCCATTGCAACTGTTATATTTCCCATTTTTTTCTAAATAAAGTAAGACCTGTAGAACGTGAAAGCAGTCTGGAGTAGGAGAAAACAAAAGGGGGGCCTGTGCTGATTCTTATAAAATAATTCCCAGTATAGTATTTTTTGCCGAGAAAGTCTGGTACCATGTGAGTTGCGAAAGTGGATTCTGCAGCATTTTCTTTTATTTGGGCATTTTATCCTATAACGTCTGCCCAAACCCACATCTGAAGCACTTAATCTAGTACGTGTAGCCATGCTATGGCAATAGCTCTTTATTTTTCCTTGTTTCTGCTCCTAGGAGCGTCTCCCAAACTATTTTGGAGGGGATGCCCCTTGTTTATCACTCTTTCACTAGGGACACTGGGTTTCTGGGAGCACGTTGGGCCACCTTCAATGGAATGGGCTGCGCGGAGAAGAGTGTGAACAGTAGGTTGAAGGAGGTCATTCTCCTCCTCTGCTGCACTGGTGAGGCCACAACTGGAATATACTGCGTCCAGTTCTGGGCTCCCCAGTTCCAGAGAGACAGGGAACTGCTGGAGAGAGTCCAGCGTAGGGCAACAGAGAGGATGGAGGGATTGGAGCATCTCCCTGATGAGGAAAGGCTGAGAGAGCTAGAACTCTTTAGCCTGGAGAAGGCTGAGGGGAGACCTTATTAATGCTGACAAGGATCTAAAGGGTGGGTTGAAGGAGGATGGAGCCGGACTCTTTTCCGTGGTTCCCAGTGACAGGACGAGGGGCAACGGGCAAAAGCTGGAACATGGGAAGTTCCACCCAAATGTGAGTAAGAACTTCGTTGGGGTGAGGGTGGCAGAGCCCTGGAAGAGGCTGCCCAGGGAGGGTGTGGAGTCCCCTTCTCTGGAGATCTTCAAGCCCCCCCTGGATGCTCCTGAGTGATGTGCTCTGGGCAACCCTGCTTTGGCAGGGGAGTTGGACTGGATGATCTCTAGAAGGTCCCTTCCAACTCCAACAATTCTGTGATTCCGTGATTCTGCTTTAGAGGGCTCAGGAATTGGTCGGAAGCTTCATATGGGGATGATCTCTAGAGGTCCCTTCCAACTCTGACAATTCCATGATTCTGCGATTCTCTAATAGGCAGATGGTCATCCCAGAGCGGGGCAGTTTCAGGATTTACTCTTAGAGGGGCACTGGATGTAATTTTGTGACACCGAGCCATGCCTCTGGCACCTGAACTACCAAGTTCTGATGACACACTGCAGTCAGCATTTCCTACTGTCTGGCTCTAGGTTGCTCCTAACACCTTCTCAGAGATCCATTTTCTCGGGGTGCGCTCACCCGGGGAGCTGGGCATCGCCCCTCTCTGCCAGGTAACTGCAAGGAAAGAGGAGAAATATACTGTCGATGCCCCGGAATCACTCATGCAGTATAGACTTCCTAATTATTTGGCACAACAGCAGCCCTTCCAAAGCCATGAAGGTGTCAAGAATGGACCCTAGATATCAATTCCAGCATTTGTTGATGTTCTGAAGTGGCCAGAGGGTTATTTTCTGTATCAGTGGTTAAACAGGGATTATTTTTTTTTGTAAACAAAGCACTCCTAGCAGAGGTACTGAAGCAGGCTGACCATTGCAGAACATCTCCATTTCTCAGGAAGCTTTTGCAACCACCAAAATATTGTTTGTGGGGATATTGTGAAAGCAGTCAGTCTTGCATGAGCCAGAAAAAGAACCAGCTATTAAATTGAATTCCAGTTTTACCTTAACAATAAAGTTATTTTATCCCATTTTGCCCAAACCCTACTCAATTTTAAAGGGGTGAGGAGAAGGGGTGGGTAGGTGTGAAGTCTTTAAATTTTTATATTTTTTTCATACCTACCTCTTTGCATAAGCAGGACCCAGCTCATGTAGTTAAAGGAACATTGTAAATTCTGAGGAGCATTTTTTGAAGTCAGAAAGATCCTTTTCTCATCATCATCTTCATCCCCATTTTGCCGGAATACGATGGCGAGATGTGGTCACATAATTCTGAAAGTTGCTGAGTATTCCTTCAAAAGGAACTCCAAGAAAGAATAATTCCTCTGAACAAAATACTCAGACTCTACAATGCCATGTTTTGTTACAGAAGCAAATTTTCTTTTTCTTTTCTTTTTTTTTTAATATTAACTATAACTAAACTGAAGGTATTTCAGATTAGGACGTTGTTAGACTGGATGAGCATTTTGTGGGCAGATGGCCATTTTCACTTGGATAAAAGCAACCAGCATTCAAATAATGAGCTGGTTTGTGGGCACCCAAGAGTCCAAAGAAAGGGAGAAGCAAAAAGCTAAACTCGAGATGAGAATAATTGACAAAATCTCTTTTATCTTTTTAGCCACATGGAGCATTTTGCATCATCTGGATTCTTCAGTGCAAAACTGAAGTGCGGCTCTTTAGGAGTCTTTGGGTTTTTAACATTTTCTTACAAAGTTTATTTTTTTTTTCCCCTCATCTTTGAGGGAAATATTTTTTTTAAAAGTACTCAGTGCTCATTTGAAAGCTTCCTTGTTTGGAAGGCACACGGCAGCGTTAAAACGTTATGGGATGGCTTTACATTCAACAAGAAGACAACTGAATGAGCCCATGGAGTCTTCATACAAGGGCTTTGGAGTAATTTGGGGAATTTATCTCATATTATTTGTTATGCCAAAGTCTCCTAGCCTTGCCTTGTCTTCTGGGCAGTTGTGCCTTCTCTCCAGCTGAAGCGATCATCTGCCAATCAAAGGTTTGTGGGTTGGGTTTTTTTTGAGTCAAACCACGATAGGATTTTGAGAAGTTCACTCAATTTGATGAGTTCCTATTAGTGAGAGATTCTGATCCAGGATCCTTGGGGAATGCAAGTTTTGTTTGACTTGCTAAAGTAAGAAAGTAAACCAAAAAAAAGAAAACAAATAAGAAAATTATAACATACAATCTCTTTTTTCTGTAGTCCCCATGGAAAATGGGGGCCTGCCCTCATCCATATTTATACCAAAAATGGTTCCCATGTTGAACAAACCAGTATGCTACTAATCTTGCAGTTTTTTTCTAAATCTCATTCTCGCCCAAGATGAAAGTATATTCCATTTACTAGACGCGTGTTGTGAGCTTTTTATTTTTTGCCTTTTTTTTTTTTTTGTTTTGATAGAACCGTAGGATTTAGTAAGTCGGTAAGACTTTTTGTACATTTGGGGATCAAGTGTAAAGAAAATGCCATTTCCACTTGGTGCTATTTCAGTGGATTAGGCAGTGCATCCAAACATACGTATTAGCTTGAGTGAGAATACCTCCAGGTCTCATCGCTCTGCTGGGGCTGTGATAGCTTCCTTCACGCTACCTGAGATTCTTGCACATATTTTTATTTGGTCAAAGCACTCTCGAGGTTAAATGATACTCTGTGTGATAGGAATTCTGCAATCGTCTCGTAATTGATTCGTTATCCAGGTGGCGCTAATGGAAAGGAAATGAAGAGTCCACTTCAAAAAAACTAAAAAGAAAAGTTGAAGTCCAGTAGCATCCCCAACAGTGGTTGATAAGGGTGCTGTGTTTGGGTAAACTCCCCTTCCCAGCTTTCAGGGGATTCTTGGGTTTAGCCAAAGAAGTGAAATGAATTGGTCTGATGGGCCCCTTACAATTACAGCGCCGCAGGAAATGACGTGGGGAAGTCTCTTGGTCTCAGAAGGTTCCCAATGTTCCTCCAAAAAACAAAACTTCTGAATATTCAGATGGGTTGTTCCAAAAAACACAGCAGACATTTTATAGCTGTAGTCAATGTACCTAATATTTCAACTCATATATTTTACATCCTTCGCATCTGTTGTTTTGTTGCTTTTAGTTGATTTAATGAAAATGCTCTTTTTTATTTAGAAAGACATCCTTTTTTATATTTAGCACTATAATAAATGTCTGCAAGTGTCATCTGTTCAAAACTGTTTCTTGCCTATATCGACACTTTACATTATACAGCGTTTAAAAAATTTGGCCTAAAAGTCAAATTCTCCCCAAACCAGATCTTTAAGCATTGGCTTCACTTTTACATGTGTCAAGGTAATAACCATACAGTAAAAACAGATTATAACCTGTGTGTGAGAGGCATCAAGCACCAAGTTATTTACTTTAGTGAGAGCGACTGTAAATTTAAACAAATGTTGATTTGTCTCTGTATATGATGCATTTCTTACCTTATTCTTTCCCCTGCCATTATTCATTTTAGCACGGTCACAAACTACAACTTAAATATAACAAAATATCATGGGTGCTAGGTTCTTCTAGCACTTAGTTTCCAAAATACTTGCAGTTTCGCTGGTGTCAGAGGGTCATTAATTTGCTCATGCGTTTTCTTTCCTTCTTTTGAGAGTGCTAAAGCTCCATCCACCGCCAGATGTCTTTCTGCCTGACCGAGATGTTCCTGTGGTCTTTGAGGACTAACTTACATATCAGAGGTGAGCTCTTACCTGTTACTACGACGATACAGCAGAGCTTCTTGATTAATATAAAGCTGATATAAAATTCTGAATACCCAAACGAAGTGGGTTCTTGTATTTAGGAGAAGGAAAATTAGGCAGCAATACGGTGTTTGAACTTGGTCGGCTTCTTTGCTTATCTCATCATAGCACTGGAGCATCTTTTCAAGCAGAAATAACTGTTAAGAGTGTATTTAATTGGATTCATTTCGTTTTTAGGAAGCTATGCCCTACTTGACTGTAAACTTCAGTGTAAGGACTAGTTTGGGTGAATGAAGATCTATAGTCAAGTGATTTGCAGAGGCATTGTGATTTGTACGTAGCATGAAAATAAAAAATTACTGCATGTTCTGGCTATTTTGCATGATTACTTGAAATTTTATACTTCCAAGGATATATTTATCTTATTAATTGATTGTTTCTGGAGACACATGACTAATTACTCGCCATGTGGAAATTACCTTCATTCGTTTTGCCTTGCTATTGTTAAAATATAGTATTAAAAAAACCCCCACTGGTTTATAAATGAACCATATCAAAGTATTATTTATGACACTTCATGCCAATTGTAGTGCACAGTAGTTCTGTTGAAATATAATTTTGAATGTTATTGACAATTCAACTGAATATGAATGAATATGAATGAAATTTCTTTATTATAGGAACAAGGTAGAAAAAAATACCTATAGATTAATACTGGAGCCTTTGAAAGGGCAGCTCTATGAGTTCACAAATCTCCAAAAAAAAATATCCTCTTGTCTTTAGGTCAGCTGTGTCAGGCATCAGAAAATATTTTAAGCTATTCTAAGGTATGGTTTTCACCATGATCCTTACCTTTCCTAGTGAAAGAATACAATAGATGCTAATTAGGAAGGTGGTAAAAGTATTTTTGTATGTTGGCAGCTCAAGAGAATCAAAGTGTATTTGAAGGAAATGACAGCTCCAAATAAATGTAACATTCTCCTTCAGACCTTACTTGCTGGTTCTTGAAAGTCCTACCAGTACTCAGATTATACGCCGTAGTTTTTGCACTGTTGCTTGTGTTTTAACACCTAAAACCACTCCAGCTGGCAAAAATTAAGATGTTGAACTCTGCTTGCTAAGTTGTGTTTTGTTTCCAGTGCCACATCCATAATTTAACATATTTACATTCAATTGTATAGATGAAGATATTGGGATCCACCAGTACTATGACAAAAAAGAACCAGGTAAAATATAAATAACCGTAACTAAAGCTAAACAAAACTTGCAAATCTTCAATCTTTGACACTGACTGCTTGCTCTGAAAAATGCAACATTGAATTTCTTGTTAATACATGAAGGGATGCAGGGG
>JAHREE010091627.1:0-11679 GCA_033628505.1 Tringa tobata | reverse complement strand
CCATCCTCCTGACACCCACCCTTTAAGTATTTATAGGGGTTGATCAGGTCCCCCCTCAGCCTTCTCTTCTCCAGACTAAAAAGACCCAAGTCCCTCAGCCTTTCCTCATGAGAGAAATGCTCCAGGCCCCTCTTCATCTTTGTAGCCTCTGGTGTACCCTCTCCAGCAGTTCCCTGTCCTTCTGGAACTGGGGAGCCCAGAACTGGACCCAGTGCTCCAGATGGGGCCTCCCCAGGGCAGAGCAGAGAGGGAGGATGACCTCCCTCGACCTGCTGGCCACACTCTTCCTGATGCACCCCAGGATGCCATTGGCCTTCTGTAACACCTTGACCTTGTAACAAAGGTAAGAAACAATTCTTATGCTACATAAATAATCTGTTGGAGACAGATGAACCAAAATGCAGGGTGATACATTCTTTTAGATGGGGAAAAGATGATCTGTGCAAAACTAAAGACTAGCTAGAAAAGGGAGATGAAACCAGACTTGAAGACATAAGCTTCTTCCTTGGCTTGCCCTCCCCCTCTCCAAAACACACCCCCAGAAACACAAAGGAGAGGATCCAAGAGCTGGAAAAGAGTGAAATCTCAGTGCCACCACTAAAGGAAGAGAAGATACAAGACACTGGAAAGAGGCAAGGAGACTGGAGAAAAGGACTACGGCTTCCAGAGTCTCTCTCCACGGGAACTGAGACGTAAACACAGAATTACCGTGGAAAATGGCTCAGATAATTCCATGGCACTGAAAGGACAATGTGTCCTAAACTGGAATTAATTGGGGTATATTTAGTAATCTTAAATGAAGTACAGCAGAAGTAGCAAAATAAATCCACTCTGAACTCTCACTTTGATACACAGATCCATAAGAAGATCTCTTTAGAGAGCTCTATCACAGAACTAATGGAAATAGAGGTGGCGTTTGCACACAGAAGATAGAGCTGATCAAAGAGATAAATTACTTTGCAATTTCACAGTGGGTTGCATCAACAGTTTCGCAAAGCACGTAGAATGAGTCATGTGTGTTAGTTTCAACTTAATTTTCCATTTCATCTACGCTTGTACAGACCATTATCATTCCAAAGAAATCTCTGAAAAGGTCTAAGACCTTTGTAACACACGTATACTGGTTTCGGCTGGGAGAGAGTTAACCTTCTTCACAGCGGCTTGGATGGCGCTGTGTGTTAGATTGGTGACAAAAACGGTGTCAATAACACAGAGATATTTTAGTTATCGCTGAGCGGTGCTCACTCAGCATCCTTCCTGCTCCTCACACCACTGGCGGGCACAAGGAGCTGGGAGGGGACACAACCAAGACAGTGACCCCAAGTGACCAAAGGCATATTCCATACCATATGATGCTGTACTCAACAATAAAAACCCGGGGTGGGGGGAAGAGGGGTGTTCACCTGCCACTGGCTGGGCATCGGTTGCCCCGTGGTGAGCTATCGCCTTTTTTTTTTGGCATCACTTCTGTTTCTTGGGTTTGTTTTTTCTTTCTTCTTGTCCCCCCTCCATTTTTTTTCTTTCTTTTTTTTTTTTTTCTTATTAGACTGTCTTTATCTGAACCCAAAGTTTTTGCACTTTTACCCTTCCAGTTCTTTCCCTGATACCAGCCACCAAGCAGGGCTTAGCCACCAGCTGGAGATAAACCACCACCACAGGTACCCCCAGTTCCATTCTCACCTCTCCAACTTCAATTCACTATGTCAGCAGGTCATTTGAACACTTTTCCTTACCCTCTCCAAACTGCTCATAGTTTCTATGACGAAAAAAACCGAACGAGTTTCTAGTTTTCTTTTTCTCCCTTTAACACTGTATGACCAGCTAATCTCATTTGCAACTGTAAAATTAACAAATCTTTCTGTAATGAGAGCTGGTAACGCCTAATCAGCAAGGTCAAAATGGGTCAAGCAGGTGCTATGGACAATGCTGTCTTAACTGGTCAAACTCCAACTTAGAACTGATCCACTGTTTGCCCTGCTAATCCAATTCAAAGGACAATTTAAACCTTAATTACACTGACGAGTGTCTCTTAATTCTCATTCGAAATTTGTTTATGACTGGATTATGCCCTTGGTTCCTGTGCCAACATCCCCCTACATCTGAAATGGACCTTCTCCTCTAGGTAATTACCTTCAGGTAATATTTCCTTCTGCTTAAGTAAATATGCAGTAATAGCACATAAAGTATAAATATTCTATGGATATACTTTGGCAGAAGTCAAGGATAAAGGTCTCACCAAGTAAGGGATAACTAGATGGTTACCTTCAGGAACGGTGCTCAGAGCTAAGTTGTACGGTATCAGCTCAACATCATGTTGTACATTAGGTTACAGGGAAAAGAATTCTTATGGAACTTGCTCCTGGGAAAAGGGCAAACTACCATAAAATGGAAAAACACTTTATAATTTCATCACAAAGTATGATGCTAGGAAAAACCCACACACTTAAAAGCATTTAATATATTATCTCACATTATATTTTTCCATTCTTGCACCAGAATTGTATTCAAAACCAAGAGCATATTATTCCCATAATACTGTATTCCAAACTACTCCCATTGCCAGAAGCACATGAGTAAGTCTCAATTCTACAAGGATCTGCACATCTCAAGACTAATATTCACTGTAAACATCAGAATTAAAGTTTATTTACCTAACTGAAAATAAATCCATTGGAACAGAAAACACCCTGCAATTTTACTGTAAGAAAAAAATAAATTACCTCATAAAAATTACACCCAAAATGTAAATCCCACTGGGGGGGGGGGCCAGAAGAACCTACTCTTCCACTTAGTTCTGAAAAAAAAATAATACTGGATTTTCCAACTCTTCTCAATGCCAAAAACGTATGCAGATGACTAAAAATCATAACCATATTACAACAACAACAAAAAAAAGGGCTATTTAATATATCAGATAGTAAGCATTTTGTGGCATTTTAAAGAATTGTAACCATCCTGGGTACTCAGAAGGCAGGACCAGCCAAAGCAGCACAGGCTACAATACTCCAAGGAAAGAAGTCAATCTTTGGAGCTCACATCTCTTACACCTTAGAAGACTACTGTGAGAAGGAAGCCATTTGAATTCAATTCTTTCAAGTCAAAGCAGCTGGATGAGATCCAAGGAACACGCAGTGAAGAGGAATTTAAATTATATTGATATCTATATTAAAAATAAAAGTGAAATCCTATTAGAACATTAAAGGCTTTACTTGAATTAACTTGGCTTGCTTCCTTCCATCAAAGCTTTCAAGCGACTGTCTCCAATATCATACAAAATATGGTGGCAACCAAGGGATTAAAAATCCCCAAATTTTTCATCATTAACAATACCTGAACTGTCCTTCTCCATGTCAAGGTATATGGAAACCCTCTAAGACCTACCAGTCTAAAGGTACTTGCCAATTTAAAACTCTAAGATAAAAGTCAGCTGGGCTGTAAGTAATAAAAACCTAGAAATTCAAGATCTATTTCAAAAGAACTTTAATTAATTATATTCCCAACTATGCAATAAGATTATTACACATATAGTGGAAGTTTAATTAAAAAATATAAATTACCAAGTTTGAACTCACAATAGTATAGCGATATAAATGTGATGGGAATAAAGAATGTCCCCCCAAAAAATCTCTCCCTCAAAGAGATAACATTCCAGGCAGATCATGCTGAAGAAGTTTTCCCCCAAAAGGAGTTATTAGAATATCTCTAAATAAATATTCAAATCTTGCTTCTTTTCTTGGTATCTGCTATCCGTTAGCTCAAGCAGTGTTAAAAATAAGGAGTCTCTTGCCTATTCAGCTAAAGGGAAGTATTAACACGCAGAAGTCAAAATGGATTTCAGAAAAAAAAACAAACTTAAAATAACCTCCAAATATTAGAACTGGAGAAATGGCCAATTTCAACTCAAAGGTCCACCGTATTCAGACAGCAATGATCCAGGGATGATCCAGAGCTGGCAACATGCGCTGGCAGCCCAGAAAGCCACCCCCATCCTGGGCTGCATCCCCAGCAGCGTGGCCAGCAGGGCCAGGGGGGGATTCTGCCCCTCTGCTCTGCTCTGGGGAGACCCCACCTGGAGCACTGTGTCCAGCTCTGGAGTCCTCAGCACAGGAAGGACATGGACCTGTTGGAAGGGGTCCAGAAGAGGCCACAAAGATGCTCAGAGGGCTGGGGCACCTCTCCTATGAGGACAGGCTGAGAGAGTTGGGGCTGTTCAGCCTGGAGAAGAGAAGGCTCCAGGGAGACCTTGTAACGGCCTTCCAGTACCTGAAGAGAGCTACAGGAGAGATGGGGAAGGAGCAATAGGGCAAGGAATAATGGTTTTAAACTGAAAGACGGGAGATTGAGATTACATCTTAGAAAGAAGTTCTTTGCTGTGAGGGTGGTGAGGCACTGGAACAGGTTGCCCAGAGAAGCTGTGGCTGCCACATCCCTGGAGGGGTTCAAGGCCAGGCTGAATGGGGTTCTGAGCAACCTGGTCTGGTGGGAGGTGTCCCTGCCCATGGCAGGGGGGTTGGAACTCAATGATCTTTAAGGTCCCTTCCAACCCAAACCATTCTATGGTTCTATGACTATAAGATGGACCAAAAATCCTATTTGTGGGAGTCCATAGAAAGGCTGATGGCAGCACTGGGCCTTGCACTGGGAGCCATTTTTGTTCTTTGTTTTAATCCAGCAAGCTAAGCTAAAAAGGACTGGAAGAAATACAAACAGAAGCATTTACAGCATCAAAGTGCGAGTAGCACCTGTGTGCACCTTCCTCATTGTGTGTTTCTTTCCCCACAAAATTCCCAAGCCCAGACTTTAGCACAGACCCTCAGCTATAGATTATTTATGCATCTATTCTTACGACTGCTCTTATTTGCCAGCATCAATTATCCTTTTGTTCTACTTAAGTTTCCTCCATCTCCAAGATTACAGCTCACACGGCTACGGCACACGGATGGAAAAGGGCAAAGCTCCACGCAGATTTAAGACACTGCTCTGGTCTTCACATGGCATTTATGTAACGGCAAATAATTCTTGTACAGACAAACAAAACAACTCTAAGAGTATATTTGGTCACTTCCACTTGCTTTCCATTCCAATGTATGATGCTGATGCAACTTCACATTTACAGGTATTGAAGGAGTAACTAATGATGCAGAGACTAACCACACTATTGAAGAAGCAGCGATCCATACACTGGTTATATTTCATGTCTGATGACTCTTGATGAAACTCTGCTCAGGTCCTCCTTGTTGTTCTCTACAAAACCCTGAAAAACCCTCTAATCAATTGAAACACTAAATCTTATCTCATTAGCTCCAAAAAACAGAGTGGCAACCTTTGAAGCATGCAAGGAACATTTACGTGTGCACACACACAAAGTAAAAACCCCAAAGAAATGAACACAGATGTTGTATAGATGAGGTGCTTCAACTTCAGAAGACACTAATCCTCTGAAGAGAGGGCTAATATAAGAAAGGAACATTATATGTTATTACTCCCCATGTTAAAGGTTTGTAGCAAATCCTTTTGAAGTACTTCCCTACCCGCAATTCTGAAGTCAGTAACTATATGTCTGATGGTCCTTATTGGGCTTTTTATGCCTAAAGCAATATTCTCACTTACTCTAAACTTTCTTTTTAGACAGTCATTCATACCGAGCTACAGCTTCTCCCCATCCCTGCTCGTGATACAGTATCATGTAGGAATATGCAACTCTGGTTCAGAAACATGAATGCACAACCAGTCCCCACCTCAGCCAACCTTACTACCTGCTCCTGCAGCTCATTAGGTATGACATTTTCAAACAGAATCACTGGCAAATCCATGCAAAAGAAGAAACTACTCTAGTGGCCTCATTCTGCTTAAAATGAATTCAGAATTATTCAATCCAATAGGGGTTTATGACCAGATTTTCTGTAATAATCCTTCTGCTTGCTAAACCAAGTCAAGATTATTGTCAAGCTGCTTCACTGACTTGGGAAGAAGAGGAGGGGTGACACATGTATAGGTCAAACCTTGCCAAGGATAACCGAATTGTAGTCATTATTAGTAGCATTTATATTTTAACTTGTAGCTGAAAAGCTCATTTTCTGTAGCAGGAAATCCCTCTGCGTCCCTCAGTATTATACAGGTCTCCATCCTCTATTAAATGTACAGCAAACTCCCAGCAGTATCCAAAATTGTGTCTTCACCCCTTAAAGAAATTTCTTATACTTAGATCAAAATCAAAGATTGGAAATGGACTTTTTATTTACATCTTTAAATGCAGTTACAAGCAGAGCACACCTTTCAAATACCTCCTTCCAGCCTTTTTTGATACCTCCCTCTCGCTATCCTTGTATGTTGGTTTCACGCTCAGAACTGGTGGAACAAGTTGCTGAAAAGATGCATTAGTAGACAAGCAATTTTGTTGCTCATCAAATACACCGTCACCTAACCAGGCTATAGAAAGGATCTTGCTTAGAGGTACACTTTTCCAACACGTTTTAATCCAGTCCAACTGAGGGTGATGACTGAAAAAGGTGGTTTCTCCTGTTCCACGTGTCTCTTCATGCTTACTTTCACACTCGTTGCACAATCGCTACAAAGGCACAAAGTTTTAATAGCCAGATAATTTAGTTTTCATTGGGTCACTGAGCCATTTCAACTCACTGCTGAGCTGCGTGATCACGAGCTGCCACATCTCATGTGCATCACATGTTTCAGGAAGGAAGAGCTAGAAGAGAACTGCCCGTTGCAGTGGATGCCCCAGATGCACTGGAATAAACACACTACAAAACCATATAAAGTTTACCCACCGTGTTTCATCGGTATTTTTACTAAAGAAGTAATTTCACAAGGAAAATAATGTTTTTTTATTAGGTAAGGGGGTGAAGCCTACAGCTCCACATTCCTCTTCACATCGTGTACAGTTTTCTGACCCTTCTTTCTCAAGTCCTACGTTAAAAATGTTGTGAGTTGTGTAAATCCTGATTCCAGAGGCATATTCCCCAACATATAAACCCAGCAACTGCTACCCAAACCAAGAGGTGATTAGCACAACAGTTTAAAGACAGCATAAACTAACCTCACTCATATATTTTTACTGCTTTTTGGTATTTTGCTGCTTGAAGGAAGAAAGCAGCGTATATACCCTATGCAGAGGAGTGAACTACTACTCAGAACAAAAAAAGACTCATCAGCAAGAAAAACTTTTTCAATGTGTTAAATGGCACAAATCTTTTTGTTATTTAACATCCCTTTCCTCCTGACTGCATCATCTATATTATTCCAGTACAACTGTCCACACGTGCCTGCTATAAAACTGCAGAGGGCCCTGACCAGTCGAAAAGTGACACTGGATAAAGAAAGTAAAAGTTGAAGCTTATAAGTTAAAGTTTGAAACATTTTTGAAAAAAAGTATGGATCAGTTCCTTCATCTGGTTTTACCACGTGGCTAAGGGTGGGATGGGGAAGAAAACAAAATCTTTAGCCAGGATTACTGCTCCTGCTGGGGAAACATGGGGTGTTAATTGTAACAGACTGGAATCACAGAAAGAACAGAAAATTAAATTCAACATGAAAACCTGTCAAGGGAGGTGATTTATTTCTTTACTAAAGAATACAGAAGGACAAAACACTGCAGAGAAACAACCAAATTAAGACAGACCCCCTAGAAGAGTCTGATCAAAGGATATACTACAACTATTCAGATCAGAATAACTGTAATTTACAGAAAAAGCAGTTTTACCAACTGAGTACAACAGTATACAGTGCACAGATCAGTATACAAAAAAGTTACCAACTGTCTCATGAAAATACCAACATGCTGGACTAAAAAAAGCATCACAAGTCTTTGGAAACAAAAAAAACACCCCAGCTTCTCTGCCTCAATAATTGATTTTTCAAATATTCTTGCCAACAATCGTAACAGCCATCTAAGTAACCCATAACACAGTAAAAGAAACTACTCACCAATTACAAATTATATAAAATAGGGATTATAATCAGCGTAATTCTTTACAGAAGTGAGACTTTATATTTACATCCCCTCTGTCATCGCAACCCGACATTACAAAGCACTCTATGCATGTGAAATTTCTCCAAGTATCTGTAACTCCACTAGAAAGAGTTAGGAACCTATCAGTTGCATGAGGTTTCAAATTTTAGTGGGGAGTAAGCCTTAAGGGATGATAGAATTTAATGGTTTGAAATAGTATGTAACTCTTCTGGCTTCCCTAGAATAGTTCATGCCAGATAACTGGTCTCCTCCCTTCCTCTCCCCATTCACCTGATTCAACTGATGGGGCAATTAGTTTCTCGGCATATTCATCAAAGAGAAAACAGTGAAAAATCAGGATGGACAGAAATTCACAATGGGATGTATTAAGGAGAGACTCAATAGGGCCAGTCTTCCTCTCTATCAATTTTCTCAAATACTCACTAGTTCATTTGAGTGAACATTTGCTTCAGTCAGCAGAACTGTAGCCTGCAGTGCACGTAAGAGCAGGGCTGCAGACGCCCTGAGCAGGGTGGGTTTTATGGTCCTCAAACCCACAAGGAAGCCAGTAGCTCTGCTGTCTGAGATTGTGAAACTGCCTAGTCCTAGAGACGATGAATCACCAAATAATCTTAATTTGCCCCAGCAGCTTGATAGGCTGCCCTCTGAAACACAGAGAGGTCAAAAGCAGCCTCAGTTCTGCTGCTGCAACCTTTAAGAAATAAACTTGGATCTATGTCTTCATATTTTTCCCTTTGAGCACTGAATATAACTATTTCAGATTCATAGTAGAAAGTAGAAATTTAAGACTATATATCTCTCAAAAATTTTTAATTTTTTATATATGTATATATGCATGCACACACACCCTATCTCCATATATAATGTGATTTTTACTCCCCAGATCTAATCTGTAACTTGAAGAGGGAGTTTTAACTCAGCAGAACGTAGGGAACACCACAAGCATTTAACTAATCGTTTGAATCAGAAGACAGGTCATGACTGAAACTGCAATCAGAATACTAATGCATTTTCAGCCTCTACCAACTGTTCCAGACATCCTGATAAACTCTAAGAGAAGTACCCTTATCTACTCAAACACACCAGAGACTCTTCTTTTTTAAGTTAAAATTGAAACTTGTGAATACAAGGCAAATAGAAGAATTGATTATGTATGATATTTCTGGTGAAAAATGTAAGATGGGAAAGAACTGTAGCATCATTTCTTACAAAGAAAGGAAGCTTCTGGTAATGCACATTTTGCCTCCTCTAGTCAAGCTGGGCTTCCTCACCACCACCCCCAGCAGAGTATGTTTCCTTTATTTTTAAGATCAGAAAATTCAAGCACAGCCTTCCCCCTTTGCTTGGAAAAAGCGTAAATTTCTGCCAAAATACAAAGATGACAGAAGCAGAAACAAATTTTGCAGACACAAAATTACATGCGAAGTAGGGAAAGCATTTTCAATCAAATCATTTCCATCTGTCTGAAAAAGCATATCTGAAATTAAATATATCCAGAACAAAATCCCGTGATTTGTAACTCATCTGAAAGGACATAATGCGCTTCTCTCTGACGACCATCTTCAAGTCTGACCTTTAAGTTCAAAGCAGGCAAACATGAGAAGTCTGACTCAAAAAGACCTGACAGTAAGAAATTATCTCACTTCTCTGCGATGTAATTGCTGGATTCTTCCACCATCACCATCCCTGAAAGAGAGAAATTTCTGCACAACCTGATGTGCCACTGCCTATTTGTTACATTTGGTAATATCTGAACACCCAGAGAAGTGGTAAGAGTCTTCCTCACTGGAATTTTAACTTGGACATTAGGAGAAGCTTCTTCACTGAGAGGGTGGTCAGGCACAGGCTCCCCAGGAAAGTGGTCATGACACCAAGCCCATCAGAGTTCAAGGAGCTTTGGACAATGCTCTTATATGGGTTAGTTTTAGGTGGTCCTGCAAGGAGCAGGGAGTTTGACTTAATGATCCTGATGGGTCCCCTCCCACTCAAGATGTTCTGTGATTCTAATTTCTCACACTACTGCTTGACAGAGCTCTCAACCTCATCTAAGACCCTGATTTCAGCGGACAATCTCCATGGGTCCCATGCAATCTAGACGTCTCTATGACTTGACTCCATATGGCTCCAAAAGACTTGCGTTACACAGGAACACCTCTTCAGTATTCACTTGCAGTCAAACAATGTGATAAATAAGAGGCTTCACAGGAAGAAAGCTCTCTAACTCTTAAAATTTAATTAACACTTTTAATTTTCAGGACAGGAGATAACAGGCATAAACTGGAACACAAGAAGTTCCACCTAAACATGAGGAGGAACTTCTTTCCTGTGAGGGTGGCAGAGCCCTGGAAGAGGCTGTCCAGAGAGGTGGTGGAGTCTCCATCTCTGGAGACATTCCAAACCCACCTGGACATGTTCCTGTGCAACCTGCTCTGGGTGGACCTGCTCTGGCAGGGGGTTGGACTAGATGATCTCCAGAGGTCCCTTCCAACCCCTACCATTCTGTGATTCTCCAAAGTCCGCAGAAAGCCACCCACTATCATCAGGGGAACACAAAAGAGGTCCCGAACCTGAGGCATCAGACTCTTTAACTGAGTCTCTTTTCAAGAGTTTAGGCTCCCACGACAGAATCAACCACCTTGTAGCAAGAAACACGAATTAAAGTCACAAAGCCAGGTTCTCATTTTTTCCAACACTCTCATATTTTAACATTATTACCGTTGTAAACAAGAAGTGCTGCATTTACATAAATTATGACAAACTTGAACAAAGGAAAAAAAAAACCAAAACTATTTTTTCACTTCTGTCCTTGGGTTATTTATGAATCACATTTTTAAGGCCTAACCAAATATAAATTGGAAAATCAAGCTGCAGCATATTTTGCAGCAGTTGAGCTCTCCTTGTGTTATACAAGCATTCTGTTCTTCCTGCTTCAGATACAACACAGCTTTTTACACCTACATGCAAAGTTTATTCCAGAATTAGTGTATCTTCAGTTCATGATGCCATTCCCAGGAAACCAGTATTTTCATCATCATTCCGTGTCGTAAGACATTTTGCATGCAGTAGCTCTAGTCCATTTAGTTAAGAAAACAAATTTCTTTTTCCTTTGTAGTTAAACATGCATTTTAATATATAAAATAATAATAAAAAAAGGTAATTTAGCATTTTTGAACACATTTGAACTTTTGCACTACCGAGCTCAAAAGCTATTACACCACAGACGGCAGATGTAACGGAACTAAATGAAAATAAATTTCAAACAAGAGGAACGAAGGCAACTAATGGAGCTCGACTGACAATGAATGTCTCCTGCACCCAAAGATGCAAACAAAAACGGAGCATCTCCATCTCGGGTTTTTAAATAAAGTCCATGCAAACTTTGAGAACTGGGAAACAAACCCAGAAATCAAACTTAAAAACTGTATTGGACAAAAAGATACAAGAAGGGCAAATTTTTCTTAAACCCATGATATCCAGCCTGTATTTTGCTTTCACGAGTGGCCAACGGCATATGCTTAAGGAAATGCAGATCATAAAAGCAGGGCAAGAATGCTGCAATATCCCCTCCTACCAGCATCTACCCATCTGCGGCTTATACTCTTCCTGTTCAAAGACTGTTCCTGCAGGTTTTGACAATTCTTGCTAAATTTTCATTTAATCACTTTTTAAATCATCTAAACTTTTGGGATCAA
>JAHREE010091600.1:0-12718 GCA_033628505.1 Tringa tobata | reverse complement strand
AAAAAAAAAAAAGCCACTGTTTCCAGAACAAGGCTATTTTCCAAGCCTGGATCAGAGCTAGGCATATCCACTGCTGACTTTTCATGCAAAAGTGACTATTTCAGTCTTTCACCAAAGCCTCTTGAAAAGGCTTTCACATGACTACGTCCCAAGTACTTGAACATATTGTCAAATATTTACTGTATGCCTGGTTTTGCTTTATCTTTGGGCACCACCGTCAAAGTCCTTACACTTCAGTGGATGTTTCCCCACGCTGAGGGTTCAGCCGGACCAAGAGGATTTGGAAACTCCTCTTGGAAGTTTTCCCAGTTCTTCTATACAGGCCTCATTGATAAAACTAATATTGTATCTCTTTTAAGGGCTGCTAATCAGGCTGCTTAGCCCCTCTTCCAGATCATTAGTACTGTTGTAGTATGACACCCAAAGGGCTCTGCTGTTAACATTTTCCCAGGGTGACAAAGCAGCCTTTTCCCTGGTAATTTGCAATTTCGTTGCTTCCTATCTAAAATAGTTTTTACACCTGTAGTAGGAATATAAGACTCACTCCATGATTACCAACTTTCCCAGATAGCCTCTTCTGACAAACTTTAACAACAACATTTTAGAAATGTATATAAGTTACAGTATATCTAACATTTCTCCCATTAGTCAACACTTCAACTTTTTCAAAGAATTCTAATATATTAGACAAAGTTTACACTTTCAGCAAGCTATGCTGGTTTGTGCCTCAGGTACTTTATAATGACATCCGTAATGACCTTCTCAACAATTTTCTTAGGTACTTAAATGAGGGTCATGAGTTTGTAATTCCCTGGATCACCCTTATCATCTTTCCCACCTCAATAAGAAGAACACTGGCAATCTTCCAGATTCTTCTTATAATAGCTGTAATGATAAATTAAATTTATTTTGGGGTTGTTTTTTTCCTGGGAGGTAATTCAGCTAATACTAAAGAAGTTAACTACCAACTTCATAGATTAACCTAGTCCAAATATTAATAATATTAACTACTCTCTACATGTACATACACACATCTGTCAATCTCAAACCGCTTTAAAAACAAAGCTAGTATCTTTATCTCCATTTTTAAGACAAGGAAAACAAAATATAGACCAGGATATTATAATGCAAAGCTACAAGCGGAGTCCAAGTCTCATAGTTGTATCATTGTCTGCTAAATCATGTATTTCAATGAGGTCTTATTAACAATAAAAGTATCTCTATTCCTGCCAACACTTTACCTTTACCAAAAGTAATACTAAGCTCAAGAGGTATCCCTCTGTATGGAAGACCAGTGTAAGAAGTATTTTACATTCTAATTTTCTCTTCTTAATTGTCCCTTGAGCCTCTTGAGCTATTCAGGCTCATCAGCTCTCCAGTGGATTTCTAATATAATTCTGGAAGAAATTACTCACTCTCTTTTTATTTTTTTTATAATATATTTGTCCTTTTAACTTCCTTTCATCCATCCTGGTCTCTCAGCTTTCCTAGGAAAGGATACTGTTCACTCTACTTGCATGACTCATGTTGAGTTTATTTCCCCCTCACCAACCTATTTCTCTAGCCTGCATAAATATGTGCCCCTTCTCATTTAAGCAATTCTTTTAATTTTCTCTCCTTCTGCTCCATTCTCTCCCATTCCACTATAAAGATAAGTGTCATCATTCTGTGTGGTGCTTTTGTTCATATAAACACCTAATCACATTCAGTAGTACCAAGCTGATGGATGCAGATACCCTACAGCCATCACTTCCACAGAGTAAGCATTTAGGTCCTTAATTTTGTTTTCTGGGCCAGATCCTCAAAATGGGCTATACCAGAGCTGTTCAGTGCAACCAAAACTGAGAGAGAAGCTGCTCTTCCTCATACTAAGTCAACGGATTACTCCACCTTGTTTCAGGCTCTTTTCAATTAGTGGTAATTCTGTTAGTGGCAACCTGATATCTTTTCATTTCTCTTTCCTGAAAAAACCCTTCTTGAAGCTAGGCATCACATTAACATTAATAAACTTCAGTGGACGTAGCATCTTTTATCTAGAAGGATCCCAAAGAGCTTTGGAAACTCTACCCAGTTTCATTCACTGAAGTGACTCATCCATGAACAGCAGCTGTTTATCGGCACATGGAAACACGGTGCACAATAGCACCGGAGCTGCAAATTGGCAATGGAGTGAGAAGTTAGGTGAATAAAATAGAATTATTCCACCTGGAATTGGGTTGGACACTACTGTTAACGCGCTTTTTCTAGGAAAAGTGCCATGGGATAGCTACAACTTATATAACATTTTTCAAACTCTTGAGTAAGCATTTCATCCAAAATACACAAGGTGAAATTGCAGCTCTTGCTCCAGTGCCCATGTACCAGGGGAAAAGGAAAGGGAGGCTCTCCTGCATGAAGGCTCCCATGATGCAGCAACAGTGAAAAACAGCTCTACGGCTCACTTCATGGTCCTCCTTGGAGGAGCTTTTAAGCTGCAATACAAAATAAGCATCCCAAGAAAGACATTTCAGCGTGCCTTTACCATAAATGATTGCAGACCTTCTGGTAGTGCTGTGTTCTTGTGACCAATGCAAAGGATCCCTGGGCACGCACTTAGGAGCATATGGTGGCTCACCTGGGAGAGGCTGATCAAGTTACTTGCTACATGGATGGCTGTGTGTCTTGTAGCCAATCCTGACTTGTAATAACCATGCCATTTTTAGGTAGGTAGACACCAGATTCAATATACCCAGAACATCAGGCTGTAAACCAGATTCAAAAGCTACCACAGATTCAAAAGCCACAGCAGAAGTGCAGCAAATAGCTCAGGGTGATATCTTGGCCAGTTATCATAAGTAGAGATGACTTACATTAGGTGTCAGACCACTAGGCCATGTAAGTAATGTCAAAGTTGCTTCAAGCAGCACATCAGCCCAAGATCAGGAGCATGCAAGAGCAATTTTATTCTGCTCCAGCCTGCACCTTTCTTCAAAACAGACATTCCATGTAAGCTCTCCTTTATTCTTCATCACGCAGTTAACACTACACCACCACCTGGACACGGACTCAAGGCATTTAAGCTGTAGGTACAGGAGCATTACACTTTACAAGAGCGTCATGTTTTTCAGTAAAATTATCGCTTTTCCTTCTCCCCCTAACAAGTAGTCATACCAGTGTCTCCACCAAACGGTGACCTGCCCAGACTAACAATTTAAAGATGAGATGAGACAGCATTTCACAGTACAGCATAACCACGTCCCTTTCTGAAGGTAGCTACCGGAAGACGTACAACAAGCCAACGAAATGGGTCAGCCATATTTACTTCTAGAATGAAATCTTGTGTTAAAACTCAAGACAGCCTTTCTCTTGAATACTTCAGAAAACTAAAACCAACCCCATTCCAAAAATGTTATCTTTTGGGGATAACATCTTTTGACAGATTTCTTACCCACTCCTACAAGCTCTATCCTGTATCATTTACAGCCTGTTTACATTAGTAGGCAGATGGAGCCATTATTGCCCTTCTGGCTGATTTTGCCAGCTCTTTAAACTCTTCTTGAGATGCTGCACTTGCTATCACTGCTTTGATCCAGAGACTGACAGCACAACACTGCTTACTGCTGCAGCTTTACTGTCTGTCCTGGAATTTTTATCCCTGCCATTTCTCTACTTTACAGTCCTTCACGCCGAAACACTCCTGCAAGAGAGCTCCTGGAATCTTTTATGCAATGCATTACTTTTCCTCAGGTAAAACCAACTTCAGCCTGCATTTTTACACAGTTTGGTATGTGCCAGTATTACAATATTCATTCCCCACACTGTGAATCAGACATGTTGTGTGATAGCATCGGAGTCTCTTGCTCCCAGACTCTCTTCTACTCAGTCTTTAAAATCTAGTAAAGAAGGAAGTTTTGGTTGTTTCTTATGACCATTACTGAACAAACCATTTTCACCTGTTTATACCGCAAAGCAGGATGGAAACACACTGAGGAAGCCCAGTCAGATTCAACTAGTGTTGAATCTCAAGCTGTAAAAATAATTTCCAAATGAAGGACAAATTATATATACACTGAAAAATAAGCTACTCAGTAAAATAAACATGTATATCTTCTATTCCTTTAAGTTGTTGCTGCCAGAGCTTTTCTTCAGATGTGAAGGAAATATGTCACCCCCTAAAGTGGTCAGTGCGAAATGTACATTTTTCATTTGTAAGCATCAAGATCTACAGCTTATCAGGAATATTAAAACCTACTTCTAACTTGCAGCTGTTACTACATCTACCTTGTATTATTTTTCTCCTACCAGCTCCTATCTTAAAAAAAAAAAAAAAAAGGCAGCTAGTCAATCTTAGGAGACGACATGACAAATGACACATATTTCAATAGGCTTTAACAATAAACAGCCAACCTCAACAAAGAGAAGCCTTCCCCCACCTCCCCACTAAAGCAGAATCAGACAAGAAACTAAGTGAGACGTGTTAACAGAGGAGCACTCCAATTAACGTGTTACAGCTCCTTTAAAGCAGAGACCAAAGGGGGCTGCTGCTCGGGATGCTGGAGGATGCAGAGCAGTAATTGTCACTTAGGCACTTAACTCCCCGCCGCCCGGGTCCCTCGCAGCCTGGTTTATCTCTCGCCAATTACTGCTGTCATTTGCATTTCAATGTGTGCCATCAGGAGCCAGGGCAGAGGCACCAGCCACAGGAAACGCGGCAAAGCCAACCTTTTTCTTGAGGCAGGCTGATGCCAGGCCATGGGAGGTGGGTAGGGGACCTCCTGGCAGCAGGCTTGGCCGGCTGGGGGGCTCGGGGAGCTGGCAGGGCAGCTGCTGCCATGCCTGTGCCCACCCGGGGACTGGAAAGACACCCCAGTGAAAACTGAGAGCCAGCAAGAGCCCCCAGAAGAAGTTTTCAGGAGTAGTTCACGCACGAGATACGCATGCTGGGTGCAAACTGGGCAAGTCTTGTTTCTGATGCATCTGCCGATGATGGCTTTTGCTTATTTTTTTTTTTTACTCAAAATTCATTCGCGCTGTAAAGCTGCATGACAGGCAGGATTTGTGTCCTTAATCATAGAATGGTTAGAGTTGGAAGGGACCTTAGAGATCATCAAGTTCCAACCCCCCTGCCCTGGGCAGGGACACCTCCCACTAGACCAGGTTGCCCAAAGCCCCATCCAGCCTGGCCTTGAACACCTCCAGGGATGGGGCAGCCACAGCTTCCCTGGGCAACCTGGTCCAGTACTTCTAGCACTTCACTGTACTACTCTTTAGTACTTGTACTCTTGCAGCACCTACAAGCACTGCCTGCACTTTGAGCCCCACGGTGCTCGGTGCTGTACAGAAGCAGCCTGGTGTCACACACCCCTGTACGAGAGGGACACAGGAGGTGCACAGGTAAGGGTCAGAAAGTGCTCTCCAAAAAGGAGAGGGACAGGTTGGCTTTGCCCCCGGGAAAGCGATCCGCCTCAGAGGATGGCAATGAAAGGTCTTTTCTTCAAAACATAACAAGTGAGAAAAGGAGCCTGCAATAGAGGTCCAGTAGATGCAGGTGACAATCTTTAAGGAAAACGACAAGAAGGACAAAACTGAGAAGGACCTTAGCCATCAAAGCAATTATTTTGTGCCTGATGCAAATAGCAAAGGGAGCACCCAGTGAAGGTATTCAAGCAACACGGGTCACGTCCAAAGAAACGGGACAAAAAGAGAGAAAGAGGTATCAGTCCCTGCTGCTGCATTTTCTATGAGAAGAGGCAAAGGCAGTAAAAAGTATGTCACAGTAATTTAGAAGTGACATTACGAGTGCCTCAAGAGCTTGTTGAGATGTCCAGAAACAAAACTTCAGCAAGATGAAAGTGTATGAGCTCAGTTGTCTTAGAGAGGGAGCTGCAGAAACAGTAAGCCATTTCCACGGAAGATGCCGGAATTAACTTGGAAGAAAAGGAGGTGGTACATCACAAAGGAGCAGACGTGAAGGTCAGGTACTATGGACAGTGGCTCAGATTTTTTCCCTGCACACGCGATTGCCCTGATATGAGGTACAGAAGGAGAGAAAGGATACCTGCACAGAAAGCTTGACTGGAACAAAGAGGTTTCTCTAAAGCACAAACTCAAAAAAAAGCAATCACAGAGAGAGGAAGAGTCAAGGAAGACAAAGGAATCCCTACCAGGGAACAGAACCTACTTGAGCAGATTAAAAGTACTGGATTGGTCAAGGATGGAACAAGGGTTCTCAGCTTCTCAGCTGGAGAACAGTCACGATACACGTCGATGGTGTGCTATTACTTGACTGCACAGAGCTGAGAGTGGACACAAGAGGGTCTAGGATGAGATGAGCTGAAAGTCCAGAGGGCAACTGCTGACTGCACACTCAGGGGAGAAGAGATGAAACACACCACTGGCAGCTATTCATACCCGTTGCTTTGCTTCCTAGACAGTGCAGCTTAAGACAATGTCACATAAGTTCATCAATCCTTAACGGATTCCCTTCCCTAAAGGTTGAAGCCTGCCTATTTGCGGAGTATCCCAACTGAAATTTACCACACAGTTTTAAAGGAGTTTCAGCTCTTTAAACAATCCATATACTTAATAGTATTTGGAGCTCAGGGATCAGTCTTCCGAGCTGACAGAAAAGTCAGTGCTGCTTCCATCTGTCAGCCAGCTCTGTGACATCTCATCACCACACGAGGTGCAGCAGACACCTCGGAGGAGAGGAAAGAACCGCTCCAGCTAGATCTAATTCAACATGGCCTCTGTAACCGAAATAGGATTTCTTCTGATTTCTGCAGCCAAAAGGAATCAGACGTACAAAACCATCAGTTTTATTTGCTGACAAGATGCATTTCCTTGGGTTTTCCCCATGAGTGAGAGAATTTGAAAAAATTCTGTGGGCAACTCAGACTGTCCACCCACCGCACAAATGGAGTGGGATACAAATAGCCAGCAAGTGCAGAACAAATGCTACCTCCTACTTGAGAGTGTGTTAAGAAAAGGTTATTTGTCACTGATGAGCTGCAATCATAAGGCTATAAACTCTCCATAGCATATCTGAGAAGCATTTTGGTCCATGCTAACCAAAGAAAATCAGAGGTAAAATCAAAAATACGCTGCATGTCTTTTCTTCTTAACTAGACACCAGAAAAGCAACAGAAGACTAAGGTTTGTTGTGACACCTGGATTGCTGCTCCCAATTAAGATGACCACGTGCGTGTAAAGTTTGCACACACAGAGTTATTTTCCCCTGTCAGGAAGACCCCTCTCTTTGGAGAAAAAGGAAAGGGTATTTAAATAAATAAGTCAAAGCAGCTTCTAAAAAGTAAGTAGCCAGAGCGTGAACTATGGTTAACTGAAGGCCAACAAAAAAGTAATTTGCCCTTTCTTTTGTTTCTTTTTAAGCGTTTTTTAAATGCTTCTTTTTTTTTTGGCTGACTGTATATTTGAAACCCTCTGTATTAATAAGCTGATCAGTTACTGGCTCCCTAACTGCTAAACTGAGCCAACAAACTGCTCTTTTCTCTTCTGTCTCCAAGCCAAAAGAAACTTTTATGGGGAATAAGTTGTCCCCCTCCCCCTGAACTGAGGCGCAACACAATGGTGATTTGGAAACCTTCCATTTATCACCAGGAACAAAAATGCTAAGCCAGACAGCAAATATGGGTTTGAAACAGGGTCTCTGGAACAAAAAAAGACTCCCACTACCACAGTCTGCACGACTCCTGACTCAGGCATTCTGCCTCTGAACGCCACTGCTGCACCGAGGATGCTGCCCTTCGGTTTCACTTCATGTTGGCTTGGCTGACCTTATGTTCTCCCGCAATTCTATATTATTAAAGTATGGTTTATTCTGCTACAAAATGTAATGCAGCCTTTTGTTTCTTGATTTACCAGTCTGGTTCTGCCAAACTCAAAATCTGCATTTGTGAAGTATGTGCATTTCCCCTGTACTTTTAAAACTGGAACGGCGCTCTGGTCCAGGCATCAAATCTGTTAGGTGGAGAAGAAGTTCCACAGAGGGAATTTCTTAAGACAAGCTGAATGACAGCTGGGGAAGAAGAGTCTGCTGGAATCATCTGGGATGAATGCACTGACTGCCACTGCTTCTCAAAGTAACACAGCAAGACAGTCTGGACAGTAGCTAAAGACTAAGGCTGGCTTCAGATGACTCTGCCCAAATGCTCCACTCCAGGCTTATCCTGTTAACCCTACCCTTAGCAACCGGTCCTGCCAGCTCTCAGACAGCTAAAAGATCTCAGCCATGGAGGAGGGCTCAGCTTCCCATCAGCAGAGCAGCTGAATTAGCACACATTTGTGGTAGCCTCTGTCACCTCTTACGGACCTTTGACAAAAACCTGCTGCTGCTCCCCGTTTTGGTGTCCCTACCATACAAACTGAGGGACATATGTACCCCCATCCTACCCATAGACAACGGCTCCCTTAAGAACACACAGTATCTACCCTCCATGTACCAGCAGGTATGAAACACTCTCCACGTGTAGTTTTCTAGAAGGATGCTAGATCTTCTCTAAATCAGCCTAATTAATTGTTTTAGTATCCATCACCACCATCTGCACATACATAATACCCCCTCTTACTGAATTCTCAGAGAATTAAGTTATCTGAACACCAAACAGCATGAACGAGAGACAAAACAATAGGTTTGCGAGAGCTGTGTACTGGGTCCTCCCAACTGAGATAGACTATGGCCTTGGCCGAGTGGCAGTAATTATTTGAATGTTAAACTACAAAAGGCAAGACAAATTCCACTGAAATCCTGGACCACTTTGAAGTAGTATGCACGATACGGCCAGTTTCCTTTCTGCCTGCCCCACATCTCCAAACAAATACAACGAGTCAGACAGTATGAAAAACCCAGCTCTCAGGTTAATATTTCATACAGTCTCCTAGGAGCCCGTAATAAGAAAAGCACAGGCAGAATCGCAACAAATAACTACTTTATTTTTTAACCCACACAGAACAAAACACTGCTCTTTTCAGACTGTGATTTAGTGTTGCATCAGAGACAGAGCTCCTTGTGCACGTACGTGCACATATCATCTGAAACAGCTGAGAACATATACGTTTCAGTTTCCCTCCCACTGGTCAATCAATTTAATTAACAGCAATCATTAATTGCTACAGCAGGCAGAAGTAACCTGACTATAATTTACATCTTGACAGCGAGCAATCAGCCAGATTTCCAGAGGCAGACAGCACTCACCGATCTTGGAACTTAATTGAAGTTTGGGTGCTTGGCACTTACTGGGTTATATTTCAATTTCAGACTTGGACTGTTTTCCAGGATCCTCCCCTCTGCCATCAGTCTCTTATTTTGTGGGTCATCAGTTGCTTCTTCTGCTTGGAGTTCCCCACTGCCATTTTCTGCTCTTCTACGTCTATGGTTCATTTCCCCCTGCCTACATCTACTGTTGAAACCCTTACAACTAATCTTCAACAGAGTGTAGCTCAAGCTGTAACTAATACAGCTTGATTGTACACGACTGATGTAGGACTCTAGCGTGAGCAGAGCGTTGTCTTTACCCAAACTACCTGGACCAAAGTCACAGGCTAAAGTGTGCCTGTTACACACACTGACTGAGCATGCAATGAAGATCTAGCTATTTAGTGCTATTACTCTAAACACTTCAAGTGATGAATAATATTTTACAAGGTAGCACTGACCATAACTAGGCCACCCTTGGAGGAGATAGCAACTCAGAATATAGGTATCGTGACCTCGACTGCGGCGAAGACACAGTTTGAATATTGAGCTCCATAATTAAACCCTTCTTTCACACATTATTCCAGTTCTGCAGAAATAGGATTAGATGAAGGTGGAAGATGCTGACACTTATGGAGCATATGGAGGGTGTGGAGGCAAAAGAGACACTAAACACTGGTCTCTGCTATATGCTTCAACTCCCTCACTGCCAACGTGCTCAGTTCAAGGAACACTTATTACACATAATATAGAATCATAGAATGGTCTACGTTGAAAGGGACCTTGAAGATCATCTAGTTCCAAATCCCTGCCATGGGCAGGGACACCTCTCACCAGACCAGGGCTGCTCAAAACCCCATCCAACCTGGCCTTGAACCCCTCCAGGGATGGGGCATCCACAACTTCCCTGGGCAACCTGTTCCAGTGCCTCACCACCCTCACAGTAAAGAATTTCTTCCTAATATCTAACCTAAATCTCCCCTCTTCCAGTTTAAAACCATTATCCCTTGTCTGATCACTACACTCCCTCTCCATCTCTCCTGTAGGCCCCTTTTAGGTACTGGAAGGCTGCTATACTTAAACATGCAACAGTTTCATAGTAGATTAAACATTTCTTCAATTCCAATAGTTAATTCATACTCATCAATGAAGAAGAGATGCCTTAGTAACTCCAAATCCCATAAGCAAAGAAGCACTACACTGTACACTGTAAACTCTATTAAAAGAAAATTGAGAATGGAAAGTCAAACCTTGGGAAAGACTCAATGCAATTTTTTCTGCACATATAATTCTCGGCTACCAAATCTGTAAAGCAGCAAGTGCATCAAATACACCTTTTTAAAGCTTCTCTTTTGTTGTTGAGTTGTTGTTTTTGGTTTTTTTTGTTTCCCCCAAATGTACAGATCAGCAGAAAACACTCCTGCTTTTCATCATTTAGCTCCCTGTCACAAGGGAACTCAGGAAAACTATTTTTTCCTAGCAAACAGAAGTCTGTAAGAATGTCCAAATCAACCATATATGGTACACCAACTTGCTTTTATTACAGAAGAACAATCCCAGCATGGGTATTCTGCTATAAAATACTTCATTCAGCAATTTCCAAACCAGGGTGCCTGAAGGTAGGCTTCCAGAAGTTCCCAGGAGTGCACTTCAGCACTTAAAAGTATTTGCCTGGAAAAAGTATCCTGGGCTGCTGGAGCAGGGAGAGGCAACAAAGCGCAACATTCTTTTCTTCTGCCTTCACAAACACTCCAGCCTCGCTACACCCACACCAAATGCATTGCAAAGGAGTTCTATTAAGGTTTGTTTGTGGTGTTGGTTGTTTGGGTTTTTTTTCCAGCCCCCACCGCGTCACAGAGCACGTTGGCTCTTCTCAAGCACTCCCTTCTCTAGGAAGCTACTTCTCTTTCTATTCAAGGCTCTTCACAGCCTCTCTCTTCCTCCCAAATCACATTTAGACTTTCACCTCAGATCAGCCCATGGCAGACACTGACCCCTCTCCTCCCGCTATACTGCCAAACAAATCTCTTCAAGCTCTTTCATGTGCTCTTCCTTTGTGCCTGTCAGACTTGTTCCATAAACTCTTGCAATTCCTCAAATTCCTCCGGTGTCGGGATGGAGAATGTACCGAGACCATTGCTACCATGATGTTCAATACCCTGTCACTGCCACTTAGCTTTCTGCCTGCTATCCATATGTTGCCTCTCTATACGTCGAGCACAACTGTCTTTTTGTACAGCACCTAACTGAAGAGAGCCTTGGGCTTTGGCTAAGCTCTTCATACTCTGGTAATACAAGAAAGTTAAAAGCAGCAGTAGCAGGGAAACTGCAGAGAGGTTTGATAGATTTGACCGCTTACAACACTAACCTGTGGGAGCACATACTAGTCCCATTACCTGTGCTGGCCTTCATCAAAAATAGTTGCACAAAAGCTTCAGAAATCACCACTATCATCATCACCTCCTCTACCACTTGGGCAGTGGCCTTTTTACCTTTCTTCCATTACTGCTAGAAGGAATGGAAAAAAACTACACAGCTGCCGGAATTATTTACTCTGGTCCCTGAGGGCAGGTGCATTTTCTTCTTCTTCGGCATATTTAGTATTTCTTCTACTATGCAGGGGTATTTCCAAACAGACAGAAAGGAAGAGTTGCTCTCCCTAGCAGATGATAATCCGAAGGCATATGGAGGACCCATCAAGCCAGCGTGACAGTGGTGGCCTCCTAAAGCCCAAGCTTTGGTAAGCGCTTTTGAAGAGCATAGAAACTCTCAGACACGCAGAACGTCTGTCCGTCCTGGGCATGGATTACGCAACTACCCCGTCTTCATTGCAATCCTTACCCCTTGCTAGCTACATTAAAGCCAGGATAAACCCTGCTACCCTCTCCTTCAACTACAGCTTCTCGTTAACATGTGAATAGTTTGGGCTTTCCTCGGGTTGGTCCAGGGCACACGTTGAGCAGTAGGATTGAGCACGTGTAAAAAGCACACGCTCCGATCCCCTTTGTTTTGTGGCACAGCTGCACTCAAACCGACAGCGTGTCAGTGCTGGCATCACTGGCAGAACAAAGGAGACAAAGGCTGACACAGGAGAGGGAGACTTTGTTGGGCTCCTAAAGCAGCAATGTTTAAAAAAATAAAAAAAATTAAAAAAAAATAAAATAAATCAAACTTTAGGCAAGCATGCACCTGGACTAGGAGCAGTTTTTAAAGGAGGAGGCTCTGCCCATCTGGCATCTGTGAAATTGAGGGCTCACCACGCATAAAGCCCCATCTTTCCTTACAGTTTTGTGCAAAAGAGCACAGATTTGATGAACACAGGTCCAATGGCTCATTTCCTACAGCGCTACAGCCCTAGCAATGCATGTATTGTCTTATCTCTTTGTAAACAAGCTGAACTAGGCTGGGCGAAGTGCACAGGAAAGTACACTAACCATGAGTGGATTTAAGGCTCTTGGCACCAGACACAGTCACTTGGTTTAAGTGGCACGTGTCTTGGTATTAAGGCTCATGCTAAGCAGTTGC
>JAHREE010091594.1:0-10343 GCA_033628505.1 Tringa tobata | reverse complement strand
CCCACAACTCTGGGGTAAGAAGGAGGAAAGCAAAGAATTATTTCTTCTAAAGCTGCAGCTGAATCTAGGATTCCAGGGGAAAGATGACAGAAAACAGAACTCCTCTCACCTCAAGCACTGCTGTCATCACTCAGGGAATCATAGAGTGGAAGGGACCTCTGGAGGTCAGCTGGTCCAACCACTCTACCCAAGCACAGCCACCCAGAGCCAGTTGCCCAGGAGCATGCCCAAATGGCTTTTGAAAATCTCCAGGGATGGAAAGTCCACAACCTCTCTGGTCAACCTGCTGAAGTGCTCAGTCACCACTCACAGTGAAAAAGTGTTGAGAGGGAACCTCCTGCATTTCAGCTTGTGCCTAATACCTCTTGTCCTGTCACTGGGCACCACTGGAAAGAGCCTGATTCTGTCCTCTTTGCACCCTCACTTCAGGCATTGATAAGATCCCTCCTGACCCTTCTCTTCTCCAGGCTGAATGGTCCCAGCTCTCTCAACCTTCTCCTACGTGCTCCTTTAATCATCATTGCAGCTGTTCATTGCACTCTCTCTAGTATGTCCATGTCTCTTTTGTACTGAGGAGACCAGAACTCAACATAGTACTCACACCAGTACTGAGCAGAGGGGAAGGATCACCTACCTTGACCTCCTGGATACACTCCTCCTGACGCAGCCCAGGATACCACTAGCTTTCTTTGTCACAAGGGCACACTGCTAGCTTATGTTCTACCCGGCATCCACCGGGATCCCCGGGGACTTTTCTGCACAGCTGCCCTCCAGCTGGTCAGCCCCCTGTCTGTACTGGTGTCTGGGGGTTGTTCCTCCCCAGCTGCAGGATTTGGGACTTCTCCTGGTTGAACTTCAAGAGGTTCCAGGCAGCCCATTTCTTCAGCCCGTTTTCAGACACAGAATCATAGAATTGTTTAGGTTAGAAAAGGCCTTTAAAATCATCAAGTCTAACCATTAACCTAGCACTGCCAAGCCCACCACTAAACCCTGTCCGTAAGCACCGCATCTACACATCTTATTAATACCTCCAGGGACAGTGACTCAGCCACTTCCCTGGGCAACCTCACTGTCTGTTCATCCAGCCCATGCTTCATCCGCTTGTCTGTAGCAACCCCTGACTGTAAAGAAGCACAGCTCCAACATGAAGGGCAGAATATGTTGCAACCCAGCCTACTCCTTTGCAAGCAGGAGATCTGCTTGTAGAAAACAGAGATTTCAGATCCCCTTCAGCAGATGAGAGCCTAGGACCCCATATTGCTACTTACTGGAAAAGTAGCTCTAGCTACAGCCTTCATAAACAAAAAGGGGGCATTACTACTGCTGCGGTGAGTTAGGGTGCCTGTTTCACATAAGGTTTTCAGATGTATCTGAGGAGCTGCCAGAATTTCAGGTCTCCAGGCACACCTCTATCTCAGGAAGGCTCCAGGAGGGAGACAAGCGCTATGTCCCTAGACAGAAGAGGTACACCAGGAGCTTTCAGACCAAATCAGGCATCTCCTCCTCCCACAGGTTCAGACAATGCTAGGAAGCAGGTGTGCACCACGTCACTGTTTGGGACAGAGATCTATAGGTGGGATACAGGCAGAAGGTTTTGCTCCAAAATAAAGTTTTACAGTAATCTAAAACAAAAAAGCATCATAAAAAATAACTTCATGCTCAGTTTCTGTCAGAATTCATCTTAAACATTACTTTCAGTCTGTCTCAGGAAGCATTTATAAACTTTGAGGCAATGACAGTGCAAAACAGGAGAAAAAAAATGAAAAGGACACATGGGATACAAAGAGAAATGAGGGAGGAGTTTACCCAGTGACACACAGCAAGATGTGTACCAACAAGAAACAAAGCAATTACAAAAAGATAATCCATTACTACTTTAATTACTTAGGGTGTTAAGTTCTTGTGCTCAAAGCAGTAAAGACAAATTATGCTATTGATGGCAATAAAAACAAAGAACCTTAAGCAACTGTTCCAAACATTCTGCACCAGTAGGTGCAGAATTAAAAATAGATGCAGATTTGGAAATATTTAGATAAGTTATTTTTAAATTTTAGAATTAATATAATCCATAGAAATGTTGATGAGATACTAGAAGTTGCACTCTGTTAAAGCAAAGAATATATTTAATAAGCATTAAAGTGTGTGTTTATTCTTATTATATTTTTTAAGTTTAAGAAATACACCAAAGTAAAAAACTCAGTCCCAAATTCATGGCTACAAGAAAACTACATTCCATTAAAAAATACAGAAAAATCACAGTAATGATTCAAAAAAAGGCTTTGACAACTTCATAGGAACACACATCAATGACTGCTATACAGTCATTGTATATACTGTGATACTAGTTTGGAGACTAGTAGTTGCAGAAAACCAACGCACTTCAGAGATGATTACCAACATCAACAAAACCAAGCAAAATAACCAAGAGCACTACAAGATGATGTGCCTAATCAAAACTAGGAGGAATGGTAAGTCAAAGACAAGTCAATAATGAATATGGCTTTAATCTTGGAGGATATACTCATTCATGAGAATACCAAGTCCTTGTGTGTGGCATGTGAAGATAAGCATATGTATATTTGTTTACAGGAAAGAGCCTAAGGCACTTAACACAAATAATAAAGCTCTATTCTTTCTTCTCCCTAAACTTAACTGCTAGCAATATGTAATAAATGCTCACTGTGTTGTAAAAACTTCGTTAAATAAAACCAATAGTTCAAAATACAGGCTTTCCATTTGTCTGCGTCAACCATAGAATACAACGTTTACATATTATGGTAGTGACTAATTAAAGAATTTCCTCTAGTGATTCACATCCTCCTTAGATTCACCAAATATAACTACACAATAAGAAAAACCGGTAAAAGTTGCCATAAGGTTAGATAACAATATGCCAAGAAACAACTGCTTCCAGACCATATAGACAGCAGCATCATTTCAAATACAGGCAACTGTGAAAGAATCGAGCAAAAAGAGAGAAAAGCACTGTCACCACAGAGCAGCTGTCAATACTGAACCTGATTACACTGCTCTAGGTAAAAAGTGCTAATAAGTTTTTCTAGTAAAAAAAAAAAAAAAAAAAAAACCAACCAAAATCAGCTAATACCAAGAACAAAACAAAGACCATGGTTCTCCCCAGGTAGAACACCTCCTTCCAGCCTAGGAAAGAATTGATTTTTGAAATGTTTTAATAGAATTAACAGCCTATTTCAACAGAAGATCCAGTGCAAAAAAAAAAACAACTGTGAGTTGACATGGAGAGTGACTTTACCTAGGAGCTGCTACCCTTCTTCTGGAAATTAAATTATTTTATAGATCTTTGCTGCAGGTCTGTGAGAAAAATGAAAGGACAGTACGAGTGGAACCATGGCCTTGGTTAAAGCATAGAACACTTCAAAGGGTGCAAAAACTCTAGCAGGGAGTTGAAGAACAATCTCTGATACAAAAAAGAAAACAAAAAAAGGGAAAAGCCTATCAAGTTTTTCAAAGACTTCCCATTGTCTTTCTTTGCTTATGACTTGGGAAAGCTCTAACAGTTTCTGCTGATATTCTGCATATGCTGGTTCACTATTTTTGAGGGGGCATGAGACAAAAGAGGCTGCATTTCAGCTAAGTGCAACAGTTCAGCTATTTTCAAGAATAAGTAAAACATTTTCTTTTAATCATATTCCTTTGATTAGGTCCAGCAATCCCACACTTTTTTTTAGCAAGGAATTTGAACCCAAAAGCATTGGGAAATCATAAAAACATTTCTGAATTATGCTTGTACCCAGAAGTACCACACGCCACCGCGCATTCCACCGCAGCGGAGTGCAGCGCTAAAAGATCAGGCACGGCAAATTTAGCTGTGATGCCAAGTTACAAGCCTTCTAAAAGTTTTAGTTCCACACGCTCACCGAAAAGCTTAAACAGTCAAAGATCCCGCCCTCCCTCAGTGGGCGCCCCTCGTTCTGCGCCCACGCCTACCTTTTCCCACTTGTCTAGTGCTCCTCTTGTGCCCATCACACAGTGAGCCACTTCCACTTGATAAAACAGTAGAAAACTAAGCGAAAAGAATGTATTTGTGCTGCCTTAGCAAACGTAAGGCCCTTGCTACATGATTTGACAGGTATCTGAATTGGTGAAATAGAGGAGAGGACTGGGGAGAGTCATGGAGACTCCCCGATGCTTCTTCCCAGCTGTGAGCCGTTCGTTCGGTTCAGTCCTGCTGCTCTGTTGCATCTCCTTCCACTTTCTCCAACACCAATTAGCAGCTGGTAATTTGACAGGCCAGCTGCTGGTTATTAGATGTCAGAGACCAGGGTGGTGACTCAGCAGGTTATGACCCTGCTCACGTGTTACGTGGTTGTCACTATACTGATGCGGGACTGAACAGCTCTTTGGCCATTTATTTAAGAGATCACACCCATAAAAGTGTTGAAAGAACATTCCTGAGTGAAACTCGTATCATAAATTCAAAACTGCTTCACTTCAAGCTACCTATAAACGCTAAATTCTGACAATTAAACAAACAGCATGAACAGAACATCGTCTTCAACTACTTGAAAAAGTGATTCACTAAAGCCACATCTCTTACAGGAAGTGGCAATCTCAACAATGGTCTCTTTATATAAATTTAAAAAATTGTGTAACATAGTTGATGAAACAATGCTTTCTCAACATCAAAACCTCTAGTTTTCGATTTTCATTTTTTAATTTAAGTTGTTTGGAAGAGCTGTGTTTTAAAAACTTAAGGAAGTCGGAGGAAAAATTACCCAAAGTAACTTTTCCCCCTACTCTATTTAGAGCTATTTCTGAATCACCACTTTCCCCCATTTCAGGACAGGAAACCTTTTTCCATTCATATCCAATTCTAAGATTGCTTTTTAACTACACCAACACATACTCCTGCATGCAGCGTAGCTGTTACACCAAGAACATGGTACGTCTATAGATGGAAAGGCAGTGTGCCTTCAGACTATATAAAACATACGCCCAGTCATCTTCAAGAATTTCTAACATAGGATCACAGAATCGTCCTGGTTGGAAGGGACCTTTGAGATCATTGAATCCAACTGTTAACATAACACTGCCAAGTCCACCACTAAACCATGTCCCTCAGCACATCTACCCATCTTTTAAATACCTCCAGGGGTGGTTACTCCACCACCTCCCTGGACAGCCTGTTCCAATGCTTGACAACCCTTTCAGTGAAGAAATCTTTCCTAATATCTATCCTAAACCTCCTCTGGTGCAACTTGAGGCCATTTCCTCTTGCCCTATCCCTTGCCATTTGGGAGAAGAGACTGACCCCAACCTCAACATCTGTGCTAGAGGCTGACAGGGCATCCTTTCCTACTAAGCCTCACACTCTTCTAACAACTGTGAAAGAGGAAAGAAGATGAATAGGTATTGCTGTATTTTAGTGTTTAGTAGCAATTGCTACACCTCTGCCATGCCAGCTACCATACAGAGAGACAGACCTTGTCCTACACAAGATCAGCCAATGCTGAATGCCAGGAGCCCAAGCCCGTGGTTGGCCACCCGGCTGTGATGTTATACACAGATGCAATTGGAAAAGCTACAAGCATCAGTTTTCAGAGCTCCCAGATTCAAACCCAGATGCGTTTACACAAATCCTGGAGGGAAAGAGGGCATTCCAGGCAAACAATCCAAATATGAACTTCAGTCTCCTTCCCAGACAACAGGGTGTAGAAGCATCAGCTTCCAGGATCGGTCAGGATTCTATTGAGGGCGAGTACCAGTGAGCATCAGAAGAGGAAAATGGAGGTTTCTCTACATAGGTCAGAGAAGAGAATGACATGTAAACGTATTGGAGGAAGCAGTAAATGTGAGGGACAGCTAATGGACTTTCCCAACACTCTAATCCCTATAAATCATGCACTGACAAGCTCATCCATGAGAAAAATGACAGACACTGGAATGAAGGATATGGAGGACACTGGTTTCGTAACCCACAGTCCTTAACTGAGCTAAAAATAGCCAGCTGAACATCAGACCAGGATGAATAACATTTAAAATTTTATCATTTCAATAGAACTTGATTTAAACAGGACTTAGGCACATTTTCTTTTGAAAAATAAATCTATTATGTTCACAATTATGACACCTTAAAATATAATGGCATCATAATTTACTAAAAACACTTAAATAAATGTAAACAATACATGTTTACTGACAAAGCGGAAACCACTAAGCTTATGGACACACCCGAAAGGGCAGTGTGGAGCAGAGCCCCTTGAAATGCCAACTTAAGACCACAGAAACTTGTTCTAAAAATGCCATAGTGTGAAAAAAGAAAAATTAATGCTTATAAGTATCTAAAGGGTGGGTTGAAGGAGGGGGGAGCCAGACTCTTTTCAGTGGTTGCCAGTGAGAGGATGAGGGGCAACGGGCACAAGCTGGAACACAGGAGGTTACACTCAAATATAAGGAAAAACTTCTTCACAGTGAGGGTGCCAGAGCCCTGGAACAGGCTGCCCAGGGAGGTCGTGGAGTCCCCTTCTTTGGAGATTTTCAAGACCCGCCTGGATGCAGTCCTGAGTAACATGCTCTAGCTCTGGGCAATCCTGCTTCAGCAGGGGAGTTGGACTAGATGATCTCTATTGTCCCTTCCAACTCTAAAAAAATCAGTGAAATGCAGTGAAATTCAGTGAAAACAAAACCAAAACCAAAAACAAAGAAACAATGGCTGTATTGATCAAGTTCAATGACTTGTTAATTCAAAAGCTGCAAATCAAGCGGTAACTTAAAAAGCAGGAAAGCCATTTTCCTCTTTCAGTCTCTAAGTAAAAAAAAAAAAAAAAAGGCACAAAAGGACAAGATACTTTTGTTTTAAAATCCTGAAGAACATAGTGACCAGGAAAGGTCAGCTCAGTTAATAGCTGTTGATAACAGTTACTTTGTTTAGTATACCCTAGAGTTACACATGCAAAACATGTTTTGATGAACCCTTTCTTTTGTTATAGAACAATATTTAACAACATATTGAATAGTAGTACTGTGCGTTTTGTACAAAATGCTATACATTGTATTTAAATTCCAATTTTTACCTAAATGCAGCTTGATACTAATACAGAAAAATAATTAATCCATATCTAGTAAATAGAATATAATTTATTATTCTCTGAACAAGCATAGCAAATAAGCCTCTAAATGTATCTCAAGGTATAAAATGCTCAGCTGGATGAAAAAGCTGCAAAACAAATAGCTGTTTGCTAATTAATACATTATACCTCATAATAAAGACTTAATTTTTAGGCGAAAGGCTTAAAGCTACAAACCCCCAAAAAAGACTTAATTTCTTTACTTTTACATATTGGGCCCTTTTTCCATTTTAACTACATGATTACTACATGATTTAGTGGCATGGTTTAGTGATATGTTTTTCTGGTTTGTCAGAGTTAGGTTGATGGTTAGATGAGATGATCTTTAAGGTCCCTTCCAACCTAGACAATTCTATAATTCTATTACATCTGATTTGATAACACTCACTAAAAGAAAGGCCAGGCCATCAGTATCACTAGAACTGAATGTTGAGGATAACTACCGGAGAGAACTGCGGCTCTCATGGCAGCACAGTCATTCCTTGTTCTTTTTTCACTGAGAAAATAAAAACAGTCAGGCTAGGGCTTAACCAAGCTTCATGTACAGGTCTGGCCTTGGAGCCTTCTTATTAGGCTCAGTGGTTGAGGGACTACAAGGCCTATTTTGGTTACAAGAGCCTACTTTGAGAGATAATTTTGTGTCAGACGTTCTCAGTTAGTAAGACATCATTAGATAAGACGGTTGCCTTTGTGCCCCTTCCTTGAGCACGGTCACCCAAACAAAGGTGAAGAACAAGATGCCTCAGACAAAGGAAGCAACTAGGTGAGAAAAATCGGTGGTCAGAGCAGGAGGATCCATGTGATGAGCTTTAAGGAAATGCAGAACTCTTATTGAGAGATGGTGGCCAGACCCAAGTCTCTCCCAATTGCCAGATTTGGGTGTTTTTAACCTGAAGTTTGTACAGAATACACACCCGTCAGAAAATCAGAAAGATTTTCTGTATTACTTCAGAGCTCGTCCAGCCGTGCCTCGTAAACTAAGACCAGTTCCAGCTGTTCCAGAGTAAAACACATGTCCACTTAATGTTAGCAAACTGTGTTTTGCAAAAGTCTTTCCCGGACTGTTCAGGGAATCAGCTGCAGCCCCAAAATGCAGGATATAATTATAATCCCTGTCCTACTGCAGTGCTGCAAGTGCTAGAAGAACGCAGAGAACAATACGGCTAATCCTGTGCTCCCACAGACACAACAAGGAAAGAGAACAAAATGAGCACAAACCCTCACTTTCACATTTTCTTATCACTCAGAAAAGATGACCGTGACACTGCAGCTTACCTGTAAATGTAATATACTATTCCGAAAAAGATATTTAATCCTATATTCTAGAAACATTACAAACTCAGAGTCATTACAGACTGAGCTAATAGTGAATTTTGTGCTTATACCACTATTGCATCACTTATTCCTGGCTTCAGGAGGAAGTATAGACAATACCTACATATCATTTCATCTCGTATCTTTTTCACAGTGATTAAGAAGCTTGCTTACACTCCCACTATCAAATATCCTTCTGCATATTCACCTCAACCTTAAATAAAGGTAAAGAGTATAACTTAAGTCCTCTTTAAAAGGTTTGTTTTCCATTTTCTTTTTTATATTCTTTTCCTTTTTTTTCTTTTTTTTTTTTCCCTTTTCATATTCTAATATATTCTATTTACGTTTTTATATTATTTTCTGAAAGTTCTCCAGTATTTCACACCCTTCCTGAAGTGCGCCCAAAAGTTCTGAATAGTCAGAGCTAGATTTGCAGGAGTGAGCTACAGGAGTCTCCAATGCACTAATGCAGTGAATCTATAGGGAAGTCTCTGCACAGCTAGCCTCCACCTGTTCCTTACCCCCTTTCACTGCTGGATGCTAAACACCTCACGTGCCTTCTTAGAGGAACAAAAGGTCACTACCAGACACTTACCTGCTATTCGTGTTACTGTACATCTAAGCAGAACATTAGCCCTTTCTTTTTTCCCCCAACAGAGGGCATGGCCATCCGAAATGGTCCTTACATTACTACTTTCCAAGACTTTTTTGTCCTGTTGAGCATCCCCTGAATTCTTTGATGCCAAAATATTTATCTTGGTGTTGACGTGCATAAGACAATTGCCATATCACCCTGCTGATTCAGATTTTCTTGTAAAGGTTATATATCCTGTTTTTCTCTTGCTTACTACCTATACTGTAAACTTTACCAAAAAATATTTTTGTATCTCAGCCAAAACTGCTAGCTGAAACATGGGACCGTAGTGTCAAATCATGTTCTGTGGAACCTACTAAAACCAACTATATTCTGATATCTCCCAGTATAGCATTTTTTAGTTAAAAATGTTCCTACAAGCACCAAATAATACAAAAATTTACCAGACCGACATGATTACCATAGAAAAATCAAGATATTTAAGTTCAATACTGCAACCTCTATGATATAAACCCAAAGCTTTCCCCCACTCCTGTTTTTATGTCTTTTGAGACCTGTTGTCACCGATAAGCCTCTATCTGACAGAAAAATCTGAACTCACTATTCTGTTCTTTCACCCCATACACGGAGGCTTTCTTCAAGCATGAAAACATTCCCTTGCTCCGTGTCTTAATTCACAGAAGGAGGCTAACAGTTGTATTTCAACTATTTTAGACAACCATCATCAAAAGGGAACAGTCACATAATTCCATTACAATCGAGAAGTTGAGTGTGGCTTCCCCAGTTTAAGCATGAGTGATACGCATGATGGACGTGTACACAAACACGATACAGAATTATTTTTTCCCAGGAGACGGAAACTGTGCAAGCACAGAAGCAGCATGGGGGCAGTGTATTTAAATCTGATATGCCACTTCGAGAAAATCTGAGTGAATGCAAACAATTCAAGCAGCCAGCAGCGAGGAAAGAGCTTTTACTGCCTCTGTTGACTGCACATATTGCAAACATTTTGGCAGCTAACCCTTACCATTGCATATACAAAGAAGGACACTGCCAAGCATCTGTATCATATTCTTCCCAAAAAGAGACAAATGCAATCAGCTAAATAGGAAGCTCCAATTCTTATGGTCTCATAGACTTGGAAGAAAGAGACTGGAAGGAGTTGCTTGGCCCGGAGAGACACAGAAATAAGCGCTGCCTCGAGTCCGGGATGAACATCTGGAGAGACGTGAACACAAGCACGCATCACCCCTGGTGAAGATCCACTCAAGTAACACTCCAGGGAAGAATTTCACACTTTCCCACGCTCCATATTAACAAAAAACGAG
>JAHREE010091588.1:0-10776 GCA_033628505.1 Tringa tobata | reverse complement strand
GGCCAGGCTGCGGGGACACCCAGTGCGGGACCCGCCGGCTGCCATCGCCGCTGGAGAGGGGGGACAGTCCCCAGGCAGGGCTGGGGGCTTCGCGGGGGACAGGCAGAAGCAGGGTGCTGCGTGGGTGCATCAGGGCTGCAAAGGCGATGAGGGGCCTGGAGCATCTCCCTCACCAGGAGAGGCTGAGGGACTTGGGTCTCTTTAGTCTGGAGAAGAGAAGGCTGAGGGGGGATCTGATCAATGCTTATCAATACTTACAGGGTGGGTGTCAGGATGGAGCCGGTCTTTCTTCAGTGGTGCCCAGGGATAGGACAAGAGGAAATGGGCACAAACTTGAACGTAAGAAGTTCCACCTAAACATGAGGAGGAACTTCTTCACTTTGAGGGTGGCAGAGCCCTGGTACAGGCTGCCCAGGGAGGTGGTGGAGTCTCCTTCTCTGGAGACATTCAAACCCACCTGGACAAGTTCCTGTGCCACCTGCTCTGGGTGGACCTGCTTTGGCAGGGGGGGTGGACTGGATGATCTCCAGAGGTCCCTTCCAACCCCATGTGATTATGTGATTCTGTCAATGCTTGGGAAAACCGCACTTTCAGAAGACTCTAGTGTCTGAGCTGGTGACAATATTTCCTTTACAGCCAGCTCTGGAGGGTGGGTTCCAAGGTCTCGGTGTTTTCCAGCTCCTCAGGAGCAGGGACGGGGAAGACCGAGACCCGGGCACTTGACCCAAGCTGCCAACAGGGTTATTTCATACCCTGAACGTCACATTCCATATAAATTAGGAAGTTTTCTGAGAAGTTCTCTCTCTCCCTTGGTGGCTGCCACCCTGAGAATTCCTTGCCCCGCTGCCGGAGCCCTGAGCCCTTCCCGTCCTCCCGAAGCCACAGCGCTCGCAGTGTCCCACGTTGGCTGTCCCTGCTGGGGATTGTATTGGTATCGGGATCAATATTGGTTCTTTAGTGTTATTAATGTTAATTATTCAGTCACAGCTTCCTGCTGATGGAATGGGCTGTGGATAGTCCCTGTGCATTTTATATTGGTACCGGGATCAATACTGGTGCTTTAGTATTATTAATGTTAATTATCTAGTCTTATTCTATTAAATCTGTTTATGTTCCAACTGTCAGCTTTCCTTTTTTTTTTCCTGATTCCCCTTCCCAGGTGTGGATGGATCATCAGGTGAGAGAATACTTGTCTAAAGGACAGTAAATTGTTGTGGGTTTCTCAAACCATAACAGCGCAGCATGGGCTCTCGCTGAGCATCCAAGTCATCCCATCGCCTCGCTCAGCCTGGTCCAGCTTCCCTCCTGCCCCTTTCATCCCCAGTGAGCTGCTGCTGGAGGGACGTGGTGCAGAGCGTGCGGTGGAGCTGAGGACCTTGCTGTGACAGGACACGGTGGGCACCGAAAGTCTGCAGGTCACAGCTCCCACATACTCATGTCCCACCAGCTGCCGGCAGATGTAGGGGACTGCTGGAGGCCAAGTCACCTCTAGAACCCCATTCGGGGGGGCTCAACCTTGTCCCACCTCTAGTGACCCACCAGCGTAAGCTCCTACAACCAACACAACCCTCAAGCCCCAGCAGAGAGGTCACCCCTACTTCTCCTCGTGCCCCTAATATCTGATTCAAGCCCCGTCTCACGGCCCATACGCTTCCCACCTCCTACCTCTGACACAACCAGAGGCCACAGTAATAAAGTGCCATTTGTGATGTTCCAGCAGAATTAGACTTTCCAAGCACAAGAGCATTGGAGCCACTGCCCAAGGGAACCATCACTTCGAGCACCTGGAGGTATCGGTGTAGCCACAGCAGAGGAAAAAAAGGCAGTGATGAAGAGGAGGGTGGCTGAGGGAAAGACGGACAGGGGTGTAAAAAATAAATCTCTGAGCCTTTCATCTTTACTGTGGGGACTTGGAGAAGAACCTTGAGAGCAAGGAGGCAAAACCAGAAAATGTGTGAAAGGCTGGGTGCTTTGGGAAACGAGGACACAGTAACACCCACGGCCTGGGCTGCGGGGGAGCAGGACGGGGCTCGAAGGAGAGCAGCCTCTCCTCCGCCTCCCCGGCTCCCCTCCCGCCGCACAAGCACTCATTCCCAGTCCATTTTAGTGGGGTTGCAGCAGACTCTCAGCCCTCTAAATGAGACAAGATTTGTTCCTGAGTGGCTCTGGCTCCTCGCCTTTTCTTTGTGGAGATTGGCCCTTTCTTTTGCTCTCCCTCAAATTGTTGTGTTTTTTTTTTAATGACCTTATTTTTTCCTTTACCACAACTAAAGGCTGCTCCCAAGAGCCAGCTGAGTGCATCAAACCATTAGCAAATTCTTCCTTCCAATGCAAATAAATACATAAAAACATCTATCTTCTGTTTACAAAATATCCGTCCCTCATTAATAAATACCAAATCAACTTCTACAATAAGAAATGACGTGTCCTGGAACTGTTCATAAGACACACGGTACCATTTGCCTCCTTATTTGGAGGCAGGAGACGATGCAGAGAGCTTTTGTAGCTATCCTCACCTTTGCTCTCGGGGCAGGTAAGTCCAGGAGGAATAGAAGAGCTTTGAGGAATTCTGTTCTGATCCACCTGAGAAGGGATTCACCGGCGTTAAGGATGTTTTTCACATCCACCAACTCCACACGCCTTCTCCTTCGGTACATCTCTCTCACACGGGTTGAGATCTCGCCTGATCCTTTTCGGATTCCACTGGATTTATTATTATTATTTTTTTCCTAGCAGGGGCTGCCCCGAGGTACGTCTGCACCTACTACGATGTTGTAGAGCACCTGAACATCTCCTCTCACAGCAAGCTGCACGCACATATTCTGCCCAAGACAGACCTGGAGGAGCCTCTGGAAGTGAAGATGGATTTTATGCTGGTGGCCATTCTCTCTGTGGTAAGGACCCCAAACTCCTCTCGAGTCGTTGTAAGAGAAAACCAGGCAATTGTCAGGTTGGGATCTGAGCCTTCTGCCAGGCAGGGCTGGGCCAGCAAGGCCGTGGGGACAAGAATCAGCTCCTTCTTCAGCTTTCTGCTGTTTGAAAGCGTTTTTGGAAGATCTGGAGTATTTTCTCCCACCTACTTCCAGGAAAAAGTTCAGAGGCAGGTTTGGACAAACAGCCTGCTTTATAGCGGGCTCTAAAAACACCCCTGCGGAGCGCCCGAGCTGAGCAATGCATCTGCAGGGCACTGGCATGTAAATGTTAACAATAATGTATTTTATTTTTTTCCAAACCATTGGACCGTATGCTCCCACTTTTCAGCCCTAGGACCAAGATCCTTGGGCTCTCCTCCTGCGTTTCTGCAACCTGTGCAAGAGCAACAGGGGAGAGCTGCTGGGCTCTGCATTGGATGGACCTCAGAAAAATCAGCTAAACACCTTCCCTTCTGTTTCTCCAGATCGAAAAACTCCAGACGGTCAGTTTTTACTTCGTGCTGAACCTGGTAGGTCCCTCGAGAGCGTTTCTCTCCTGTGACGCCCAGCACCGTGGCTGGGGCCGAGCCGGGCACTCATCTCTCTCCTGCAACTTCTTCCCCCAGGAGTGGAAAAACACTTTGGTGACCTGGAACCCGCAGGATTTCTGTAACATTTCCAGAATCATTCTGCCCACCAAAACGTATTGGTCTCCCCCCATCTTCATTTTAGAGCAGTAGGTTCCCCTTTCGTTTTTATCCACTGGCTTAAGAGAAACGCGATGGATGCAAACTGTTGGTATTGGGGTAGGAAATGGAATAAACCCATACGGTTAAAAGTTGTTCCCATGAGCTCTCTGTAACCAAGAACCTCGTAATTTAGATTAATGGTGACCGCAGTTTATCCAAAGCACTTTGTGGCTCCGTAATACTGAGACATCTCCAGAAACATCCCACCTGGGCTGTAATTGAAGCTGAGGGAGCGGCAGAGACCAGCAATGCCGTGGAATGGAATTGACCCTTGGTGGGTTGTTGTAAGATGCAGGACAGAGCCCTCTGGGTCTGACAGAGAGACAGGCACCACCGCCGGCTCTTTGGGGGGCTGGGGGGGAGAGAGGGGGAGGCAGCTCTGCAGCACAACAGACCCAGAAATGAGCCCCTACACCAGCTGAGAGGGGGAAGCAGAGGGGAGAGGGGCAGGAGTTTCCTCAGGAGGTTCCTACAAACCTTAGTCCAGAGGCTCCCACCAGCCCTTCTTCAAGCCCCAGGTTTCCTCCCCTCACTGCCACATCCCCGGGTTGGGTGACAGAGCAGAGGTGTACCCCCCCTGAAAGGATGGTTACAGCCCAGGCTGTTGTGGGACTGAGGAGCATCGCAGCGTCGTGGAGCTCGGTCACTCTCTGCTTTTGTTTCCCCCAGAGTGAACGGGCAAAACTCGAACCTGGATTATATGGCCGTGATGCACAACGGCAGCTTCAACTCTTCCCAGCCCTTCCAGGTCACCTTAACGTGCAGCTTGATGATCCTCAAGTTTCCCTTTGACACCCAGACATGCAACTTGACTATAGCTTCATACCTCTACCCAGGTACAGCGGGAAGCTGAGTTTTACCACAGCTGGGCTAAATTTGCAGAAGGAGGAAGAGATGAGATGGACCCCGGCTAACTCCTGGGTTCCTTTATAGGAGCACCACACGCTCACGCTGGGTTAGCGGGGTTGAGGTCAAGTAACACAGGGAAAAATGAGCTAAAACCACTGTGATTCTGTTTTGGCATGTTCCCCAGCAATGTCTCTGGAAGCATCTGGACGTTCTGTGGCAAGTCCCCCCAGGGACTGTTCTCTACAAGCCAAGAGACTCGGAGGCTTCCTGCGACAAGGCTACTTGGTCACATACAATTTTGCAGGACTGATCTTTAAACATACCTGAAGGCCACGGAAACAAAAGGGAATTAAGGACAGTTTCAGGGATCCAAACTGCAGTCAGAGTTCATCCCAACAGGAAGGGTGGAAAAATGAGTAGAGCTGACACGAAACCCTCCAGCTCCCACCCACAAAGGACAACTGTCCTAACTCACCAGAGATTTCCCCTCTCATCCACTTTTCCAGAGGTCCAGCCAAGCCTCTTGCCCCGAGTCCCTTTTACTTTCTCCCTGATGGGCTAAGAAACCCCAGCAGTGTGAGAAACGTCGCCTTTCCCCATCTGCACACACCCCTGGTTGGGAGAGAAAGGGAGAGGAAAAAACTGACCTGTAATAAATACCTAAATTCTGCAACTTCTCTCCTCCTCTGCCTCCTGCCCAAGCAGCAACGGACCTTGTCATGAAGACGCGACGGTCACCAGCTGAGATGATGAAACAGAGCCAGAGTTACTTCCTAACTGACGGAGAGTGGAAGTTCACCAACCTGAGCATCATTGAATACATGGAACAGCTGGACAAAGAACAATTTTCTATGATCACCTACGTGGTATGAAACAAGACAATTTTCTACATTAGGGAACAAGCGTTCGCCCAACACAGTAACTTATCTCCTGCTCACCCAGATGTTGTCCATCTTCTTTAACAGATTTCCATGGAGAGACGACCCACTCTGTATATTTTGAACCTGATCCTCCCGACGTGCGCCCTGTACCTGCTGGATATGGCTGTGCTGTTCGGACCCAGCTCTCTCGAGGAGAAAATCAGTTTCCAGATTGCCATCATCCTCGGCAGCTCCATGTTAGCCGTGATTCTCAACAACATCCTGCCAACTTCCTCCAACAAACCACCCATGATAGGTACCCACCTTTATTGAGTAAAAACTAAATGATTTTTACACAGGTGCCAACCCTGAGGAAGATCTTTGGGGCGTTGAGGGACACATTCATGAACACTGAAGTCATGAACAGCTGAGCTTTACCAGCTTGCTGCAGTTAGAAATATCCCTCCTTCCCCACCCGGCTACTGACCACAGACAGGATTACGTTCAAGAAAATCAAGCCAATTACGAAGGGTTTTCTTTGTTTTCGTATCGTTTGCAGTGGTATTCTTCTTAGGCACCTTCCTGCTCATGATCATGGCTGTCTTAGACACCTTCTTCCTGTTGCACCAGCAGCACAAATCCCTGCGCTTAGACAAGGCTCTCGGAAGCTTCCAACCAGGTAAGGCCACCCATAACCTCTTAAAGAAGCAGGTCGGGTCACCCGCGCTTTCCTGCCGGCTCCTCGGGGTGAGGGTGGATTTCCTCAGGGCAACCAAGTGCCCTGGGCAGGATCAGCCCCAGTAGTCACCCACCAGCCCCCCCTTTACCAACATGGGCTATCCACTGTTGGCAGAGGTGCGTGCCAAGCTGGCCATGACAGCCGTGATCAACCAGCACAACAAACACCCGGCCAAGGAGGGCACCCAGCTGCTGAACCTGCCCAAGGGCCAGGGGAAAGGACAACCAGCCAAGCCCTGCTGGCAACTGCAGGAACAGGACCCGTTTCTACCAGTGCTGGAGAAGGTGCTTCTCTACAGTCATTTCTTCCTCTCCTTGGTTTTTTTCGCTATTATTTCTATAAAATGGAGCAGCTAGAGACCAGCTCCATGCAGTGCTCATTCAGTTGTTCTCCCTCGTATCGCTTCTGACCCCTCCACTACAATTTTTTTTTCCTGCTTGATTCATACAGCTGCAGTTGTTTCAGTTGCCTAAATAAAATAAAAATAAAATTAAAAACCCAAACCCACAGGGCATGAGATCTGCACGCTTCCTGCTCTGTACTCCAGTTCATCAGAACTACGCATGTTCTTAAAGTACTCTCTGGGCCAGCAAAGTATTTCAATAAAACAGCTGTGAAATTGGGGGATAATAAGTTCGTTCTATCCATGACGAATTGTTATCACAAACACGACCATCAGAAACAGGAGTTAAGATCCTTCTCTTACAGAGGTGAATCGATTCTGGGAAAAGGCATTTAAGAATGCCACCTCAGATAATTAAATAAAACAACCAAGCCTAAGGCGTTTGTACTGTTGTTTCTGTGAGTTTCAGTGAGATCCGCATCATTCAGAAACCCCAGGACAAAGAGAACAATAGGATCACCAGGGTTAATGGGGACATACTTGGGATGTTTTAAAAAAATAATTAAAAAAAAAAAATGTTATCTCAACACATCTACACTCCTTCAACTCCTTTTGCCATTGGCTGCACCTAAACCATCACAAACGACCTAGAAAACATCCCTAGACCTCTGCCAGTAAAACTAGAGACATCTCCCACTGCATCCCAGCTCACTACTAAATATGCTCCAGTAGCTCAAAAGCCTTTATACGCTCAGCTCCTCAGCAACTCTTTGCCTGCAACGGCAGAACGATGTTCCCTGCACCACGTGGTTACGGAGATGAAGAGAAGATTTATTTGCATTACAGCAGATGCAACAGGACTCAGTCTGATGAAGAGGTCTAGCTGGGATCTTGGTCCTTCCTAGGAAAACAAGCTCATGGGTAGAAAAGACAAAAATTGAGAAAAAGTGGGTTGTTTGCAAATCAGTGTATTGTTCCACCTGCCTCAAAACCTTGCAACCTCACATCTAAGATCTGAGTCACAGACAGGAGGGAAAGCACTTTATTTAAAAGATCATACAGTCTGACAGTCGTTAAGACAAACCGCTTCCAGACAAGTTTACAGATCAGCAATCGGTTTGTGGGGCCAGAATGGATATTTCTCCTTGTCCAGTTTGGTTTCAGGGAAAGCATCGTGCAAGTCTTCAAATGTCATCTGTTCGAAGGGAATCATGCTTTTGAGCTTCTGAAGCTTGAAGGGAGGGAGAGCAGAGACAAACACGTTACAAGTCACTTGTCAGCAAGAAAGAGCAAAGCACACACAAGTAAGAACAAGGTGTGTGCCTGGCTGGGTTAAACAGAATATTCACCAAGCAAAGTCCAGACTTACTTGTTGCTCATACTGGGCAATACGAGCCTTGGAAGCCTGCACGTACTCAGCAGTGCTCTTTGCCTGCAGGAAAGAGAGGACGTGGTGAATACACTTATGATAAAGACAGTGACCTAGAGTGAACCTGCAGCCCCATGCCTTACGTTGGCATTATCTTTCATCATCATTACACTAGACAAGTGGACAGAATCTTGATCAAATCCCAAATAGCCAAGCCCTTCCACGTGCAGGGATCCTCTTGTTTAGCCAAAAGCCACAGACAGGTGTGAGGACCAGAGCCGTGCTCCAGCTCAGGCTGCCCAGCCCGAGCAGATGCACATACAGAATACCCCTCTCTCCCTTCCCCATCCTCACAGAAGTCAGAGACAACCCTGGCATTAGGGGAACAGGTTAAACACTTACAGATTCCGCCTCCTGGGCATCAATTTTGGCAGTTTGTGTATCCTTTGGCTCAGGAACCTTCAGTGCACTGAACTGTACATCGAAGGAGAAAATTGTTTATACCATTTGACTGAAATAATCCTTCACAGCAAGGTCATTTTCCCAAGCAGAAGGGAAGCGTTCCCTCCTTTCTTCATAGGATACACTCACAACTGTGTAAGTTCACAAACTTTCTAAAACTGATCACTGGAGCTTGACTGCGTCCTTCACCAGCAGCACTGCTCACCCGTGAGCTTAAAGCAATCTATTCCATACTGCACACCACCATCAGGACACGTAACACCACTCACATTCATCCCAGCTCTGTAAAGAGCAAAGCACCACATTGCAAGGAAGCAAGAAAGTCTAATACCAAAGCCTCGTTATATCACAGACTGATTTCCCCCAAGACAAAGTTCCCAAATCCATGTGACATCAGTGGGTCCTCCCAGCCTGGGGAGCCCAATTTCTACAGTGTCAGTGACACCACGTGTCCTTCAGCAAATGCCTCGCTCGTGCCTTTCAATTCCTGCTTATAAAGAGGAGGGCAACCCCTGCAGGCACCCGCTAGCTTTACATGTTTTGGCGTGCGTAGAGCCACACTCGGCACCTTCTTCCATTTAGGGAGTTAGAGAAATACTTCAAACGTTTGCTTCAGGAGAGGCTCTAACCGAAAAATTTAGTTTTGCAGCCAAAATAATTTATCAAGTTTTCTTTCACCAACTTTCTCACTGTACAATGCTACAGGTTTCCTCCTGAACGATGGCACTGAAGTGACCCCCTCGAGGTCAGCGACACTGACCTGCAGAGCGTACAGCTGAGGGATCTGCCAGCCAAAACCAACCTTCTCTGTCACTTCTGGTGTTTCCCTCTCACACCAAAGGCATTCCCCATTTAAACCTCCAATAAAAGCAATACCCAGCCTGCAAAGACACTGACCTTACTCTGAAACTCATCCACCATGCCAGCTTTAGCAACAGCAGCCTTGTAGTGAGCCCAGTCGATGGTCGGGGGTTTCTCTGGCAGAGCAGCCAACCTAAAGAGACAGAGCACAGCAGTCACAGCCAGCACTAGAAGTAATCCCATGCTGTCGCTCACTCTCTGCCAGTTACTTTCCAGAGCATCACCAGAGCCTGCTAAGTTTAGTTTAAATATCTTCAGGTCCATCATTAACAAGCAGTGATGAACCATAGCAAACTTTCCATGAGCCAGCAATGTGCCCTCGTCGCCAAGAGGGCCAATGGAATCCTGGGCTGCGTAGGGAAGAGTGTGGCCAGGAGGTCGAGGGAGGTCATTCTTCCCCTCTACTCTGCACTGGTGAGGCCACAACTGGAATATACTGCGTCCAGTTCTGGGCTCCCCAGTTCAAGAGGGACAGGGAACTACTGGAGATAGTCCAACATAGGGCAACTAAGATGATTAAGGTATTGGAGCACCTCCCTTACGAGGAAAGGCTCAAAGAGCTGGGTCTCTTTAGCCTGTGGAAGAGAAGGCTGAGGGGAGACCTCATCTACGTTTACAAGTTCCTAAAGGGTGGGTTGAAGGAGGATGGAGCCGGACTCTTTTCAGTGGTTTCCAGCGATAGGACAAGGGGCAATGGGCACAAGCTGGAACATGGGAAGTTCCATCCAAATACAAGGAAAAACTTCTTTCCGGTGAGGGTGCCAGAGCCCTGGAAGAGGCTGCCCAGGGAGGGTGTGGAGGCCCCTTCTCTGGAGATCTTCAAGACCCACCTGGATGCAGTCCTGAGTAATGTGCTCTGGGCAATCCTGCTTTGGCAGGGGAGTTGGACTGGATGATCCCTTCCAACTCCAATAATCCATAATCCCTGGAGAGGTCCCTTCCAACTCCAATAATTCCATGATTTCATAATCTCTGCAAATCCCTCTCTCTGCCCTTGAAATAGCTTTTGCTATACAGACAAGAGGAGTTCAGCCTGCAGCTCTGCTCCGCTTCAAACTACTACACAGACTCTCTGGGTGCAGCCCTGTTAGAAAGGATTAGCCAATTTTCAGAATACTGAGCCAGAGGCAATCAGCAATATAAGCTGTAAAAGCCAACAACATTTGTATCAAGCAGCTGGAGCATTTGAGGAGACTCATGAATTTGAGCAGCAATGAACAGAAGAAGCGTTTGTGCAAAACGTTTTGAAGGCACCAAAGCAAACGGCTGTCACACAACTGCCTTCTTACAGTACAGCTGTTATTTTACTCTGGGGAGGATTAAGTGAAGATGATTTTCCTAAAAAAGCCACCAACTGTTTTGAAGGTGACCTGCCTTAGTGTTTCTCAGGGCACTGCCGTGGGACCGCAGTTACCACCACCACCCCAAGCCGGTACCGCAAAGGCTGAGGGTTCAGCTGAGGGACTGAGACGCTCCCCACCCCACCCTGCAGGAACAGGGCAGACTCACCGGGCCGACAGCGCGTCGCTGCGGGTCTTCAGGGCATTGAACATGGCCTTCTGGTTGGCGGGCACCCTCTCGGCGAAGGCCGCCCAGTCAATGGCCTTGATAGCAGCTCTGCGTCCCGCCATG
>JAHREE010091549.1:0-13371 GCA_033628505.1 Tringa tobata | reverse complement strand
GAGCGGAGCAGAGGGGCAGAATCCCCAACCTCTCCCTACTGGCCACACTTCTTTTGATGTAGCCCAGGATGTGAGGGGCTTTCTGGCCTTCCAGCTCAAGTTGCTAGCTCATGTTGAGCTTCTCATCCAATATTGGGAGAGCTGAGCTGCAAAAGCATCTCTGCAGCAGTGGACAACACTGAGCTGAAGTCCCAGTAAGTGCCCAGATATTTTAGGGACAAATCAAAAGGGTCAACTGGAGTGAACATGGACAAAAAATATCAGAAATAACCAGAAGTGGGTGCAGGCAGTCAAGATGTCCTGTGTGAAATCACTCATTGCTGCCTACTCTCACTCTGGAGGGTAAAGGTAGGGTTTGGGATGGGGGGGAATCTTCAGTTTGCCTCAATCTGTTTGGTGGCAGGAGGTCCATATCCGTGGATGACATCTCAAAAGAGCAAGAACAAAGAAAGAAGAGAAGAGAAGAGAAGAGAAGAGAAGAGAAGAGAAGAGAAGAGAAGAGAAGAGAAGAGAAGAGAAGAGAAGAAGAAAAAAATGACACATTTCACTTGAAAACAGGACCTTTACAGGAAGGACAGAATCCAGCTTCAATTGAATCCACATTCAATTCTTCCTCTCTCCTTTGAGTGCAATTGCCTGGGCTGGACCAAGCTTTCATTTCAAAGCCGTTACCGAAAGATAATGCCAATTTGGGTTGTGTTTGAGCCTTCCCATTCCTAGGTTGAGTCAAGCCAATGTAATGTGGAGAATTTGATTTACCCCAGCTGAGAGCCTAGTGAGGAGCTTTATCTTATGTCGTGAAGGCACTGTGTTAATTTTAGTGCAGGATCCAGAAAAAAAAAAATTAAAAATAAAATTATCTTAAGCCAAGCTCGTACTTCTGGGCAAACTGCTCCGTGTTGTGAAGTCACCACCAAGTCACAAATATCACTGCCTGGCATGGAGGTATCACCATCTGCCACTCTGCTGAGGGGGGACCCTTGACTGAATGAACAAAGAGAGGCATCACAGGAATTTGGCTACTTGCCCGTGAGCACGAGGGCCGTGCCAGCACGGCAGGAGCCACACGCCAGACGGACAGCCAGCTCAAGAGGCATTTAATAGCCTGGCCGTGCTGGCCCGTGTGGGACGGGCTTGGCACAGGCTGCTCTGCTCAGGCTGGAAGAAAAAGCAACCACTCGGTCTCAGTGCATCTCCCAATTCACCCCCAGGTACCAACTGAAAAATGAAAGGTCCTGCAGATAAGCAGCAAGGTGAAAAGTGCGAGCAGTCAAGTTGAAATGAATGTATAAGGATGTTGTCCTCAGGTCTTTTAAGAGGCCAGTAATTAAGCAAAACTGCCATTTTTCATCATCACCAAGCAGTGATAGTCCTGACAAACACCAACACACACACAGGGAACAAACAGGTGGCTGTGTCCCAAAGAGCAGCAGACCAAGATGAACACCAGAGCAGACCAGCGGCAATGAGGATCATCACACAGGACTTGAACAGAGGTTTGGGGCTTGCAAACCTCTGTCTTCATCCTCCAGTTCACAACGTCATGGACTGGTTGAGGCTAGAAGGGACCGCTGAAGGTCACCTGATCCAATCACCCTGCTCAAGCAAGGCCTCCCAGAGCCAGTTGCCCAGGACCATGTTCAGACAGCTTTTGAACATCTCCAAGGATGGAGACTCCAAAACCTCTTTGCAAGAACAGATCAACAGGACTGAGGTCAAGGTCTGCTGATGGGTCCTGTGCTGGAAGGCCAGAGACAAGTTATATTAATTTTTGGTCTCTTCTCTCAAGTAACAAGGGATGGGACGAGAGGAAATAGTCTCAAGTTGCACCAGGGGAGGTTTAGGATGGATATAAGGATACATTTCTTCACCAAAAGGGTTGTCAAGCTTTGGAACAGGCTTCCCAGGGAAGTGGTTGAGTAGCCATCCCTGGAGGGATTTAAAAGATGTGGTACTGAGGGACATAGATTAGTGGTTGGACTTGATGGTCTTAAAGGTCCCTTCCAACCAAAACAATTTCATTCCAGTCACTAATAAGGGGCGCATCCTCAACACCCTGTGCATCGTCTTGCTTCCCAAAAATCCAGAAAAAGTACATACTCACCACCCTTCCCCAGTTGCTTTATGTGTTCATTAAAAGCCAGGCTTGCTAGATCTGGCTCCACTGTTCTAGCTGTGCCAATGTCACACCACCACCTTCATGTCACCAGCTCATCCTGGACCTGTCCTGCACCCTCCACTGCCTTTTCCTCACTCTGCAGCATCCCCATGCTCCACCCTCTCAAGCAAACCCCTCCAGCTCCCCTCTTCTGCTGCATCATTTTCTGAGTGCACCTAATGCTGCAGCAGATCCCTCACAACCTTTACAGGAAATTTCTCTCTAGGAACATCCAACAGCAGAGCATGCTCCCATGAGCATATCCATTATGACCCAATGTTCTCCCTACCCCACCACCTAATGGGGAACGCTCCCTTTGCTTCCCCCCACCTCTGATCAACACAAGCTTCTTGCTCAGATACAGCTCAGATGGACTCAGGTGGACCCTCTTGGAGAGTGTGGCTAAGTATAGACTTTGGGTGAGCTGCTGGACAAGTAAAATCCCTGGAAAGAAAAAAAGGCGGAAGCTTGGACACCCCATTGATAAAATTTCTGTTGGTACGCTAAGAAATCATGGCATCAGTTATCTGTTCATGTAGCCACAGGAAGATCATTTCAGCCTCTGTTGAAGTAGTTGAGATTACTGCTATCTTGGTCACCCCATATACTTTATGTCATGAGGACCAGCACACTGGGACTTGATAGCTGAGAGCAGCCTTGAGGAGAAGGACTTGGGGGTGTTGGTGGATGAGAAGCTCAACATGAGCCAGCAGTGTGCACTGGCAGCCCAGAAAGCCCCCCACACCCTGGGCTGCATCAAAAGAAGTGTGGCCAGCAGGGTGAGGGGGGAAATTCTGCCCCTCTGCTCCGCTCCGGGGAGACCCCGTCCCCAGTGCTGCCTCCAGCTCTGGGGCCACCAACGTCAGAAGGACATGGAGCTGTTGGAGCAGGACCAGAGGAGGCCACAGAGATGCTGGGAGGGCTGGAGCCCCTCTGCTGTGAGGACACACTAAGTGAGTTGGGGGGGTTCATCCAGGAGAGGAGAAGGCTCCAGGGAGACCTTAAAGCCCCTTCTAGTCCCTAAAGAAGGGGGGCTCCAGGAAAGTTGGGGGGGGACCCTTGATCAGGGTCGGGAGCCATAGGAGGAGGGGTGACAGTTTGACATCGAAAGAGGGGAGATTGAGGTGAGATCTGAGGAAGAAATACTTTTCTATGAGGGTGGTGAGAGCCTGGCCCAGGTTGCCCAGAGAAGCTGTGGCTGCCCCACCCCTGGAGGGGTTGAAGGCCAGGTTGGAGGGGGCTTGGGGCAACCTGTTGTGGTGGGAGGTGTCTCTGCCCAGGGCAGGGGGTTGGAATGAGATGATCTTTAAGGTCCCTTCGAACACAAACCGTTCTGTGATTCTATGATTTTCAGCACCTATTTAGGGCAGATGTTCTATTGACAAATATCTACCTTTGGGCAGCTGCCTTTTAAGCCAAAATCCCACGGTTGTAAATGGCAGAGCAGGAAAGGTGAAGCATCATGGCCATGTCCCATCTGGGAAGAGGCAGCTGAAGGGAGACTGCACAGAAATTTCCCAGGTACCCATGACGTGACCAGCATTTTTTTCAAGGATAATGCGATTTTTCTCTTGAAGCTTTGGATGAAAGCAGACTTTCCTTGCCTCGGGCAGAGCCAGTCAGGTGGAAAGGGACAGCAGGAACAAACCAACAGAGCAGATCATGGCTTGGAAAGAAGTCAGGATTTGGGAGAGAAAAGAAAAAAAAAAAAAGTTTCTTTTCACTGAAAGCAGACAGATAGAATCTGTTAGACTCGCTGTGCTACCCCAGCTCTGAATAACCCCCCTCCTTGTCTGATCATTTGGTCTCATGTTTATCAAAGATATCAACAGCTTTAAAAAGACAGGACCTGACAGCTCTCCTCTCGCTCATCAAAGATAAACAGGCAATTCCTGTTTTGCGCTAAAAATAACAAAAATCAAGCCCCACACATTTATACTTTCCGTCACTCAAGTCACTTTTATGAGCTCAGGACCACAAACAGAACCAGCAGAAACAATCTTTTTTTATGAATCCCACGCAAGGGTGACCCCAGATGAATAGTTGTGTTTACAGGCACCAGGCAGAGCCACAAGGTCCCAGTGCCACTTGCACCCTTCACATCCCAGCAACTATTGACCCTCAAGGAGAAGAGACAGTGATTCTACGATTTTTAGCATGACTTTCAGCTTTGCCACCGACAGTGTGGCTTTGGCCAAAACGGGTGAAGTAGGAAGACCAAAACCCATCCCTGGAGACATCCAAGGTCAGGTAGGATGGGGCTCTGAGCAACCTGATCTCGTTGAAGATGTCCCTACACATGGGTGGGATTAGATGTCTTTTAACAGTCCCTTCCACCCCAAACCATTCCATGATTAGACACCATCTCCAGTTTATACCTAAAATATTTCGGTTGGAACAACCAAAAGCTGGGAACCAGTAAATAAGATGAAGAATGGAGGAAGGGGAGAAGGGAACAAGACATGCCAAGAGACAGGAATGAAAGACATATTGCTCATTAGTAGGAGCAGTGGTGACAACTTGTCTGTGCCGTCACTCATGTTTCATATTTCTAACCTTCTCCTAAAATTTTTTAATTAAAAGTGTGAGTAAGTCCCTAGCTGCTACCAAAAAAATAAAATAAAATCAGGCTGTTGCTGACAAATAGACGACAGCAAGCAGAAGTCACTGGCTCAATACAAAGCCATCGAGTGAGGTCCTATGACCCTTACTGTGTCGATGTGGGAATTGTCATGCTGCTGTGGCCCTGAAATACATCCATGGAATGACGAACACTGCTCATTTTCCCTTTTCTTACTTTTCTTTGGCCTTCTGGTCACCTCATCCCCATTTGTTCAGCAGCTGAGCCCATCGCCCCACAACAAATCACCCCGGGCAACTTCCCTCCTGCCTGTGAGTGCCTCCTCCAAGAAGAGGGAGAAATCCTTTTGTCGCCAAGGAAAATTGTCCCTGAAGCTGGTTTCGGTCTGGCAGGGAGCAGATGAATCATGCAACAGAGCTCTGAGCAGCGACAGAAGAAGCCAGCGAGTGTTTCGGAAGCGGTAGCTCCAGGGCCACGGCCGTTTCACACAGCACGTGGGTCTGGTGCTAAGTCCTTCTATTTACAGAAAAGGCATTTTTTTAAATTAAAATAACTCCTCAAAACAAACACGTGATGGGTGGCTGCCTGGAAAAGCCAGAAAACCTCTTCATTCCATAGGAATATTTTAGTGAAAACTCTATGGGTCCATAAAATACTGTGATATAAAAGCGCCATCTGTTTCTTTACATTTTCCTTCCATCTGGGTATTTTATTGAGAGATTTTATAGCCTTTTGCACTTTCATATATATATATATTTATTTTTATTTTTAAAAAGCCTACTAAATGGGCAGGATATCCATTCGTGGGGAGACCGGGAAGGGATTAAGAACTTGGAGGATATCCTTGAGACATTTCAATTAACAAAGATCTACACCCCAGCAGCCTTGGATTCCTTCCTTTTGCTTTTTTTTTTTGGTAAATGGCAGGTGACTTTACAAAGAAATACAATTTGTTCCTTCTGTTTAATAAACCGTCTCCCTCCAGCTGAGAGGAAAAAAGGATAAAAGAAGCAGCAGCTGTTTGGGATTTAAAGGAGCATTCGAAAACTTAAATCCTGCTGGAGAGGGCAGAGAGGGGCTCTCATCTCACGGCACAGCGAGAGCACCACGACTCTGACATTCTTCCCACCACTAGACCAAAAGATAAAATAATAAACAAGACAAAAGGACAGCAAGTCTCCTTTGTGCTGGCATTGTGCTGCACCAGCACGTCCCCAGAAAAGCTTATAGACTTGCAACACTGCTGTACTCCCTTTTTTCCCTCTTTTTTTTTTTTAATTCTCTTCCTGGAACTGCAAGAGAAGAAAAAGTACAATTCATTGTGTTATTTGGATGCAGTTCCCAACTGCTCCAGGACAGGCACCATAATGTCACGAGGAGACACAGAGGAAAGTGATTTACTGCTCTTCCCCATGTGTAGAATCAAAACCTCACACAAATACTTAAAATCTGACACACACACCCCAAGCTCATACAAGTATTTCCTTAAGAGAACTGGATCCTTTGGTGAGCTACAAATGCGGTATCAGTAAAAACTGATGCCACAACAAACCCAAGGAGGATAAGAAGCCCAACACACTGCCTTCTAACTCATGTTCTCAAACATTTATTGACGGACACACGCAGACCCCCAAATCCTGAAATCTCTGTTCAAACAGTGCAAACCGTAACGTACTTCTCCACGTCCACCCACGGATGGGCTCCAGCTCTCACGCCGCCTCCGGGCTCACTGCCCCAACAAAAGCAAACAACTCCCTCCCCATTGTCCCACATGTTTAATTTTTTGGCCTTCACGGTGGCATATGGTTTGATAATTCCAGACTGCGTGTTCCTATTTCATGCTTAGTCATTTAAAATCCTTTATCCAGAGGCTTTTCTCCCATGTTTCTCCTGAGGAAGTTAGGACTGTAGTCGTAACCAGTTGAAAATAGTTGAAAATAAGGGGCAATAGTTGAAAATGGGGAGCAACAGCTGATAATAGGGGACAACAGTTGAAAACAGGGGACAATGGTTGAAAACAGGGGACAAGAGTCAAAAATAGGGGACAACAGCGGAAAATAGCACATGATATTACACAAGGAAGAACTTATGGTAAAGCATCACGGGGCTGGATCCAAAGAGACAACAGCAGTATACCCAGACCTCAGTGACTGTCAGCTGTCACAACAATTTCCTCCAGGACAACCCTACAAGAAGTAATTAAAAAAAAAAAAAAAAAAGACACTCAATTCTTCAAAAGCAGAGTCCTGACTTACCAGCAGGGTCTGGGGAGCTGGAAAAGTCACAATTTCCCCTTTATAACCCAAGGTGACAAGTGAAGCTGCAGAAGGTGGCCAACGGGAGAGTTTCTCTTGCCCCGATGGGTTGCTCAGCCACTTGAGGAGCAGCTGCAGAGCCATCCCTACCCTGCCACAGCAGATTAAGATAAGTCCCCAAGCTCCTGGCACGTCTAAAAGACACTCTCAGTTACCCCACTTGCCCACACACGTCGGTTGGTGAGGACCAAACGCTAAGGGAGATCGAGAGGTGACGTGACCACGTCTCCCTGTGGGAGCAAGGAGGTCATCTGGCTTTGGCAGACCAACGTCTGTATCTGCTGCTTGGCAGAGGATGCTCCTGCAGATGTGTGACACTTGAAGTTGGGCAGGAACATGCCAGGTCTAGCGATGCTTCCTCTATTCCCCCACATTATCTGGTCCTGAGAAGATCCATGCTTTCAGGGCTGAAATCACACAGCTCGCAAAAGTCAGAGGTCACGCTGTTTCTCCTGGGATAAACCTGCTGACCCCCTTTGTAGGTAGTGTTAGGGCTTTATCAGAGCTCCAGGATTATTTTTTTAAGGTTCTCTTCTACAACAGACCTCTACATGGTTGAAGCTGACATCAAAGTACAGCCTCCTGCTTTTGGCACAAGGAGAAAGGAAGGGGTCAAGGAGGCAGAATAAAGCCACGTCCATGCACCAGTCTTACAAAAAGCCTTTTCCACTCACTCTGAAGGGAAGAATATCACCTGCACCGTTTATCACACAGACAACCCGGAGACGACTTGATTACAGCACATCATATCTTAAAGAGGGAAAAATACCAGGTATTAAAGGATCTTCAAAACCAGAGGAAGGAGCTGTATTGCAAATCAATGGCCAGAAGCTGCAGTCAGTGCTTCAAATTAGTACCCAGGCTCACACTCTTAACAACAACCAGGATCAAGCTTTGCAGAAAAACTACCGTGGGAGGTAAAGGATTTGTCGCTTCTGTCTTGATACCCAGGCCAGGTATTTCTGGGAGAGGTGCTTACTCCAATTTATTTTTATTTTTATTTGCAGAGGCAAATAGCTGTCATTTAACAATCAAGGGGACAGAAACTGTCACCTGGCAGCCCCCCCTTGGCACTGGATCCAGTCCAAGTTTAGGTGGGCTTAACCAAAAGGTAAATCCCCGCTTTTAAAGAGTGGGCATGCTATAAGGAGCCATTTAATAAGAACACTCATAGGAGATGCCATTTAAATGCAAAGAAATACCACCTAATATGAAGTAAAGCCTTTACCCAGAAATGTTTTTCAGGTGGGAACTGACTCCACGCAATACACAATTTTTTTCACCTTCAAAAAAAGGGACTGAAACACCAGGCTGGTCGGTCTGGAAGACTGACCACAGGCAGTAACATGGTTATTACCTACTTTTCAATCCCAAAGGAGAATTTTGCTCATGAGGTTAGTGATAAGTAAGCCCGGAGGAAGAACTCTTGATTTTTGCAGTTGTTAATATGGCAGATACATCAGTTGGTTTTAATCATCTTTGGGAAAAGTTAAATCAGCTTATAATAAGTGGAACCATATGGTCTTTCCTTGTCCTGTAAGCACACTTAATTAAATCCCATTAAAGTTATCAACAAAAAATCAGACTTTAACACAAACTTGGAAATGGACATAAATTCACATTCACTCTCCAACTGGAGACACAGCAGCCAATTCCCATTTACACCATGAATATTTTACAGACGCCTAAACACAGCATAAAGTACAGGACAAAACACGTCAAATTCCTCTGGAACTAGTGGTTCAGGCTTGAAGTACATCCTTAAAAGACTTCTCTTTATCATATCAGGTGCCTGTTGCCTTTAACAGTTTCTGTATTAAGCTATTTAAGCAATAAGCCACCATAACCTCACATGGTAAGAGCTTTTGAATAAGAAATAAATACCCATATCCATGTTTTACAGCTGATTTGGAAATTTGTTTCCTTTTAATACTGTGACAATCAGAAAACAAATGATTTACGGGGATGAGGATATGGATTTTCAGCTCCATGTTTGCTATTTGCAAATGCCCTGAACTTAATTCAGCCACATGTAGATGTTTTTTCCTGGGAATAAAACTGAAGCAAACCAGTTATTTAATACAGAACATAATTTTACTTCCCAGTCTATGAAATTGCTTATTTCCAGGTAGCAGATAGACCAAAGGCTTTTATGCCATAAACAGGCTAAAATTGTTCAGGAACATATTTCTGGTCATTGTTTGCACAGGAATCCAAACTCCATTAGGACGCTACAATACCAAATATTAAACAAATTAATTTATACCAAATATTAAACAGATGAAAGCTCAGAAGTCACATATTCTGATGAAAACCAGCTAAGGGCAAAAAGACAGTGGGATATTAACAGCCCGATGAGCTTTAATCCATCATTTATTTGTGGAAAACCATTTTATAATAAGTCCAACCCTACAGAGCTGAAGTTCCCTTTGAAATTTCTCATTTTGATCAGGTTTTGTGACTTTTTTCCTATTCAAAAAATGTTACTGGCCACCCCCAGCACCACGTAGCCACACAGCGGGCAGCCAACCTGCTGCATCTCCCATAATTTCTCAAAGTCAATGAGAATTTACACCTGCTCCTAAATTCTTGCTATTTCCACCTGGCTTGAATATTCATGCCACAGCTGATTTTTTGGCTTGTGGGGAATCTCAACTCCTAGTAATTATGCCAGAGACTCTACACATGATGAAAAATTAATTAGATTTTCTACTAGTTCATTTGATGTTTTTACTTTTTTTAAAAAAGTGCTTTGATAAAAAAATAAATTCATTAAACTCCTGTCACGTGGGGAAAAGACACAATTATTCACAGCTACTGTGCACTGTTCGAAGTCAAAGCCTTTGCAAAGCCTTTAGAATAATTTGTAATGCACAGGTATGGACTCCAGCACAAAGTTAAGATGAGTAGTAATATAAAGAAAATACAGAGGAATTAGGAACTAGTTTAGACAGTGAAAATGTAAGGAATATGGAAAACCTTCAGAAAAGGTTTATAACAGGTACCTCTTGCAAAATCATAGATCCTGCCATCTAAGCAACCTAACCCTTTTGTTAGTGTTTTGGCAGAAAATAATAATAATAAAAATAAAATAAATAATAAAATCACCATTTAGTGAGGAAGAGCCCATAGCTTTTAAATATTGACAGTACAAGTTCAGAAATGAAATAAAAAATGTATTTTGCAGATGACAGTAGGAGGAGGAAGGGAGGCAATAGAGACAAATAGTTCAATGGAAATTCAGCAATGGCCCAAATCACTTCAAGTAAAGAACATCACTCAAATTCCTCATCAGCTTCCCTCAGAGACCTCTCTTGTTTTGCTGGATGGAAGCAGAGGTCCACCTGAAGGTCTTTCACTGTTGACCACTATGAGAGACCATCAACCCAACACGTACAAGCATACGAGTTTAGGCCCTGTTATGAAAGTTAAGTGAATGAGGTAAAAATCTGTAACTGTTGAAAGCAGGAAATGCCACCCCTCGAGTCTTGAAGGACCTGGGGTTGTTGACTATTCATTTTCAAAAGCAAGTTTGGTTTTATCTGCAGGATCTTGGCTGCACTTGATGACCCTTCCTGTCTCCCACAGCGAGGTGGTCAATCCCTCTGCATGAAAAGCTGATTAAAATAATCAAACTGGTTGTATCCTGAAACCATGATATGGAAAACCCTTCCCAATAGCACTTTTAATTCTAGGTGTAAATTTAACTTTACTTAAACCTGGGGATGGAGACTCTATCTTGCTATCAGAAATAAAGCAGGACATCTACATAAATATGCTTGCTTGATGTAACTATCTAATTAACCTAAGTAATAAGCATTTGCTGCCTCATTACTGTGAAGCTGCCTCTTTGAAATGTCTCTTTTTTTAAAAAAAGAAAGAAATAAGATTTGTTTTGTTTGTATTTTCAGTTCCTACTGAAACCAACTTGCTTTTAAGTTTATGTAATGCCAGTAAAAGGGGCTCTGCCCTGCAGTGGTGTGCTGGGAGGATGTGCTGAATGGGCTTTTTCTGGGCATGTGAGAAAGTGGATTAATTTACAAAAAAAAACCCCTCACTCTTTTCAACCCCTCCCTGCTGCAGGTCAACTCAGGACAGGCCATTTTTACGGATCTCCATATCCAAGGGGCGCTCAGCAAAAAAAACCCCACCAAACCCCTACGATCTACTGAAGTAAAAAGATACCCTGTGAAAGTGAGTGGGCAAACAATGATGACAAAGAAAGATTTTTCTGATTATTGGCAGGAGCTTTACATAGGTTTGGCCACTTCATTTCTTTGGGCTATGCTGTCAAGCAAGATTAAGATCCAGGCTGTCTCTTCCCTAACTAGACAAGACCATCTAGTCTTTGTAAGACAGAGAGAAAAAAAAAAATAAAACAAACCAGGAAAATACAGATTCTGCTCACACACACTCATGCTAGTGTCTCAAAGCTGCTCAGAAGCTAACACCGTGGTTTTTTGAGCACAGAACTCACAGGAGATGGGATACGTGCTCCCTGTGCCTGCCCTAGTTTCCATTCCCTTTACGTTCTGTGGCTGGGAACAACGTGAAAAAGAGGGGTTTTTTTTGGCAGGGCCGTGTTCTCCGTCGACCCCCTGGCTGAGCCCCTCACTCCGTCCCCTCGAGGCCGAGCATCGCTCCTGTTTGGCAAGAGCGACACTGAAACTCCCACGGGCAGAGGAAACTCAACCCAAGGGGTTATTGCCTGTGTCACCCCAGCGAGAGCCACCATCCTCCTCCTCACTGTGTTTATCTCGGATGAGTTATCAAGCAATAAGACGGAAACACTAAGTAAAACCCTTGTGGAAACAGATGAGGGTGTAAGTTTTCAGAAAAGAGCTGTAAGTGCTGTCAAAATAATGTATGTCAAGAAATGGAGCCTGGCCTGGGATGTGTATTGCTCCTGCAAGGTTGTTTTTTTGTTTAAAGCCTGTCTTTTAATTGATATTTGGAAGAAAATATGTTGTAGTTTATGGAATTTACCTCTCCTTATTAAAAAAAAAAAATAAAAAAATAAAATAGCGCAGCAGCAGGGTGTTAAAAATAGAATAACCTTCAGCATCAGAGCGAACGCCTCCTGCATACAAATCGAGTCAGAAGAGACAGATTAAAAAATGGTTTGTGTATACTTCATTTATCAGGAATCTCCTCCTAAAGCTACGGCCTGTGCAAGTGCTGTAAATTTCCTTTAAGACTCATTTCCTTTAGAGGGAAACTTCATGTTTATCATCTTAAAAATGAAAAACAAACCCCATGCACTACCCGTTTTTTTAACCATCCTGCTTCTATGCAGATCATTATTAACTCTGGATAAATAAAAGGCTCCTGGCTGTAGCGCATCACCCAGCAAACCTGCTGCATCAGCAAAAGTGATCATTAATTCCCACACAACACCTAATGAACATGACGCAAACCAGGGACAACTTCAGTGTTCTGGGTCATGTCATAGGCTCATTGTGCATTTTATTTTAAATAAGATTTATTTTAATCAAATTTTATTTGAAAGAAATCTTCTTTTAAATAAATGCTATTTTAAATAAATCTTATTTTAAACAAATTTTATTTCAAACCTGAGATTTCATTAGGATGCTAATTTGAGCTCTGTGTGCAGATACACCCAAATCAAAGTTACCTGTAATTAAATTTCTATCCTGCAATTGCACAGGACACCAAGAGAATATATGCTGACTTCCCTCAAAATTATATGAAAAATAAAAGCCAGGAAAAGAGTGGTGAACAGATTTCTTTCCATCCTGACCTTACTATTGGATTGGTTTTTTCCCCTCATTTGATTGATGGCTTTTACATACTACCCCCAGCCTGCACACGCGCGCATCACTCGCAGACTTTCAATGAAGATCCCTGCCACAGAATTAATGCAAACATCTGCAGCTCGGCAGGTTTTCATGGTTTAAATTTCAAGGACCAACATTATGAACACCATTCTGGTTATGTGTATTTTTTTTTTTCTAAACTGCTTGAATAAAAGTACTTTTCCTCCACATTTTCAGGTTCAAAGGTTAACATCTGATACTGAGGCTGAAGCGTTCTCTCTTTTGTGTCCCTAGAGAAAGAAATACATTATTTTTCCATTGCTGCAGAAGACACTCCCCCCATCCTCCGGGTTTTCTCCTTCATTAACATCAAAGAAAAGACCTTGTAGCCCGGATATAATCCAGCCATAGGACTGAAATATCAATGAGTTATTCTGCGGACCAGGAAAAGTTACTGATGTTGCTCTCTAATTCAAGAGAAAGACCAAAAAAAGCATGAGTGTATGTGTGTGTGAATCAATGCGGATATTCACCCCCCCA
>JAHREE010091531.1:0-10554 GCA_033628505.1 Tringa tobata | reverse complement strand
GACAACGCAGACGTCCGCCACGGACCAGAAGGCGCCGATGGCACCGTCCGCCCAGTCCTCCAGCGCTTTGCCCGTCAGCTGCGCCTTCCGCACGGCCTCCTCCTCCGCCTCCTCGGAGCGCGGCAGGTTGAGGATCCCCCCCAGGCCCTGGAAGCTCTGCTCCATGTACTCGTTGCGGGGGGGCCCACCGTGCAGCCAGTTGCTGTCATCTGGGCAGGACAAGGAGAGAAGAGAGAGGGGGATGAGCAGCGCAGCAACGTTCCAGCACCCTGCCCTTCCTACTGCCACCCTCCTGGCAGGGCTCAGCCCCCCGTCCCCTCTGCAACCCCAGCTCTCCTCCAGCCCGAGGAGAAGGTGCTGCTGTGGGATGGATCGAACTGACCCACAAATGGGCCTCTGCAGCTGCCCAGGGGCCCGGTTTAAGGACTCACATGGGCAAGGGGACATCAGTAGGGACGGCTCCCACCTTGTCATCAGCCGTAGCCCAAAGGCCAGCAGCAGGGGAAAACCTGCAGGGACCAACCCCACCTCCAGCCCCGACCTCCAGAGCATCCTCACCTTTCCTGAGAGGCTGCTTGCGGTTGAAAGTCTGGGGCACCACCAGGAACTGGTTCTCCCCCAGGGGCTCCCAGAACTGGAGGAGGCGGATGGTCCAGACACCAGGGCGCAGGGGCCGATTGAGGGGGGGTTTGTACTGGGTGAACTCTGCCTCGGCATCCACCGTGATGTCGTAGGAAGCAGCGATGACGTAGGTTGGGTCGATCCACACCACCGTGGCCGTCAGGTTGGGGCCCCGCGACCACTTCTGCATGGCCACCGGCTCGTCAAAAGGGCCCATCAAACCTCCAAAATTGCGGAAGAGCCTTTCCTTGGGGTCCCACTCCGTGCCCACCTGGAGGGACAAGAAGCATGAGCAATGGGGTGCCAGGCAGGGAGATGCTATCAGCTCAGGTTTTGCATTTCACCTCCTTGAACCAGGCTTTGAAGCCCACAAAGGCAACACACACCACACCCTGCGCTGCTCCCCTGCCTGCCTGCACCGTGCCGGTGCCAATCCAGCCGTGCGTGATGCCTCCTGCAGCTGCAGGCAGAGGGCACCAGTCTCAGCTCCCCCTGAAAGATCCCCTTCAAGCCTCTTCCCCACCGATCAGCTCCACACCTCACACAGAAGCCACACTCTTGGACGAAGGTTTGTTCTCAGGCATGACGGTGGCACTGTGTCCCTCTGTCCCCGCAGCATGGCATAGGAAAGCCAGGGAGGAAAGTGGGCATTGTGGGGGAACCTTTCCCCATTTACCTCAAGGTTCTGTAAGCGGTTTGCCTGCCCTCCATGACCTGCCAGCTTCAGAGCTCCTTGGGGCATCATCCACACCTCCAGGGACTCTGCCTGCCCAGTTGCTGAATTCTGTACTTCCTGCATCACCAGGTAACCCTGGAAACGGTCGTCATAGAAATATAAGTGCACGCTGGATGGGAAGCCCCGGGATTCAAATCTGGAGAGAGACAGACAGATGGAGAGGTTGTACATCTGAGCACCAGCATCCTCCCAGCACGAGATGCGGGGCACCACTCAGAGCCCAGCTCAAGCTCGCAGCAAATACCCCACCTGCAGAGCTTGTCGGCCTTCGCTGCTGGCATGGACGCGGCTTTGCGGAGCCCCAGCCTGGAGAAGGACGTGTAGAAGGTGAGGGTGACATCGCTGAGGCCACTGAGCCCGTCAACACGGTCATAGACGTTCTCCCAGTACGCCTTCAGGGCCGGCGTGTTGGGCGGGTAGCTGCCGTAGAGGTGCGTGTCCAGGATCTCCAGCACCTCCTGGTTCACCGTTGACTCAAACTTGCGGGCGAAGAAGGTGGGTCTGGAGAGTTGCTGGAAGAGCACAGGCATTTCTAGCAGCGTTGGCTGCAGCCCCTCTGCCCTCCCACCCGAGCCAGGCAGCTGGGAGGGAGCTAGCCCGGGAAGAAACATGCTGGGACCCATCCTGCCCTCTTTGGTGGCACAGGCTAAGGAGCAGCAAAGCACAGCCAGCCTCCACGTGGCACCTTCTATGGCAGCGGGATCAGTGGGAGCATACAGTACACTTACTGGTAATGCAGATCAGTTCCCAGCTCTCCCACTGCCTCCCCCTTTCTGTGCTCAGAAGCAGCCATGTGTCATCTAGCTCCTTAGCTGCAAACTCTATTCAGATGGGCTCCCACCCTGCAGAGCCACTGCAGAGCCCTGCACGCGGCCTGCCCATGTGGAACAGCTCGCAGGATCAGGGCCCTGCACTATACAAGCCCAGGACTACTCAAAAATCCTGCTAAATACTCTTTTCAGGGCTGGGTGTATCTCCCCCAAACCTCCCCTGTTCAGTCTACGTCCCTGCACCCTGAGAGCACGGGGTTTGTCACAAGGGGTTTTGTCCCCAAAGAGGACAGCACTCTGAAGTGTTTTTACTGGAAAGGTGTTTGCCCCAAGTGATAGGTCTGCAGGGAAAGAGCAGGAAAATGGGAAAGCCTGGGAAGAGGAGCAGCATTGCAAGCAAAAGCCGGGCTGCTGGGCAGGACAGTCAACGTAATCCCGCTGCCTGAGCGTTTATGGACATGTCTATGCCAAGCCCCACAGCAGCTGGGGAGACAATCCTGCCCCTGTCCCTTGTGGGGCTGGGGTGACACTCGTGGGGACATGCACAGCAGCTGGCACGGCACCCAGGGATGTGCCTGTCGGGGAGCTGAGAGGGGAGAGAGACGGGGAGGAGGGGAGGGAGCGGGAGGAGAAAGGAGGATCTTTTTCACCTGTAGCCGGAGGAAGTCCTGGGGTTTGAAGTCATTTGGGGAGCACCCGCACCAGTCGACTATGTGTTTATATTGGCACTTACAGCCCAGCTTCCGGTTCCAGTTGGTCACTCGGAGGTTGTTATCGACCAGCGTCTCGCAGGCGTGACTGTTCTCCAGGACCGTGTGGAAGAAGGACTGTGCAGGGCAGAGAAGGGACAGGAGACCCAGTGGGGATGGAGGACGGACATTAAAAGGAGACCTCCCACCCCTCACTTGCAGGACCGGCCTCGACAGCTCCTGAACAGAAACCTATCCCTGTTCCCAGCACAGAGACCCCCCATGAGTTCCTGTCCAGCCCAGAAGAGCATCTGGACCTAAAGCAGGGCTGGATATAAACACGACCCTCGTCCTATCTGCTTCTCTCTCCCCTCTTTCATACCTGGGTCTGGATAAAGGGGAGGCACAAAGCTGCCTGAGCAGAACCATCGGTGCCCTTCGCAGCTACCCAGGGTGGGGATGAAGTGGGACAGTGATGTTAAGTACAGTGGGAAGAAAATCTGACCCGTGCCCTGCAGCCAGCACCCACCTCGGCTGGCAGGAGGGTGTAGGTGTAGAACTGGCGCAGCTGGGACACCAGCTGGTCCTCGGCGTAGACCACGTACTCCACGAAGCTGCGTGTCAGCGAGAACCAGTCGGAGCCCCCGTCCACCACGATGCCCTCGGGGATGTGGCGCTCGCCCAGCCGCCACATGTGGGAGTCACACTCGTGGAACAGGCGGTCCAGGCCCTGCTTCTTGATAAACCTGGGCATGGGGACAAGGATGAAGGGTTAGGGACGTCATACGCTTTGCTGGGTGCAGCTGCAGCCAGAACTTCCCCCCCTACCCCAACTATAGTTCTCTTCTGAAATCCCTCCTTTTTCTGTTCCTCCAGTTCAGCTCTGCCCCTAGCTGAGATTACCTGGCGTTGTCTCGACCATGAGACTTGAGGAAGTTCTTATCTCGGTACTTGGACAGGAACATCACCAGCTCCTCGTTGGTCCTGCGGTGCAAATTAGAAAGCATTAACAGCCCCTGAGATAAAAGCAGCCCAGTAGACATTCACGCTGCAAGAGCCATCAGACACACGGAGCTTAAAGCTGCTCGGTGGGTGCTGACTCAAACCCTGGTCCCATCACTGGGGAGACACAGACGCGGCCTCTCTGCTGCCTGGCGCCTCACATGCGTGTTCACTTGCAACACCCAGACCGCAGGAAAAACAGCCTCCAAGGTACTGGCTGGTCTCCTCTGCAGAGATGGGACCAGCCTGGCCCTGGAGCATCATCATCACCAGCACGTGGGTGCAATCTCCAACTCCATCTTCCCTCAGCTCCCTGCCCCTCCCAAGGCTGCTGCAGCACCACGCAGCCCGAACACCTCCGTCATCCTCCTCTGTCCCAGCAAAGCCCTCACCTTGTGGGGTAGTCGGTGGCACTCAGGTTGATGAAGAAGTCCCAGGGCCACTCGGCCAGTTCCAGCAGGTCCTTCATGCTACGCAGGTACATCTTCAGGAGGCTGGCACCTCCCCAGATGGTGACCATGCGCCAGGGTGTCACACGGATGTTGGGGTAGTGCCGGGCCAGCTCCACCGCCTCGTGATGGAGGTAGTTGGAGCGCTGCGAGGGAACACAGCTCACAATCAGCAGGGAGCTTGTCTTCATGGGACCTCCTCACCACCAGCCCAGGGTCAGCCCTTACGGCAGCCTCCACAGGGAGGAGAGCAGCAAGTCAAGACCGCTCTGGGCCAGAGGGATAGATCCTGTTTCCTTGGGGTTGCAGAAATAGGGGTGGGAGGGTCATAGCTCCACCAGCAGCGAGGACAAGTGCTACGCAGCCACTTTTTCCACTCACCGCCCACCCACGACCCAGCTCTGTGCCAGTGACTGTTCTGGGCACTGTTAGCACCCCTCGCCCTTGCCTCATACCTTGTCGACGTGGATGTAGAAGAAGTGCTGCTGGTGGTACACGGCCTTGATGAGCCGCTTCAGCTGGCGAATGGCCCTGCCGTGCACAACCAGCATGTAGGCGATGCGCACGGGCTTGCTGGGGGGCACCTGCTGCAGCCGGCTCTCGTCCCACTGGATGACGGGGCTGACTTTGCCTGCGTGGGGAAGGAGAGGGCTGTCAGACACTCCTGGCCTTGGCACCCACCACTCGGGGCTCCTGACAAACCGGGGAGACCTGAGCAAGACGGGGGAAAGCAGGGAAGAGCTCGGCATCAGGCAAACCGCATCACGCTGCGGTGCCAGGGCACGGTGGCACATGCAGCCCCTTGGCATTGAATTAACAGGAACGCCTTGGGAAAGAGGGGTGTCCTCTGTCCCCTCAAAGCAGAAGGTGCAGCTGGGCCTGGCTCTGACCTCTGCAGGCACCGCAGCCTGGGTCGAACAGCCCAGCTTAAGGAGGCTAGCACAGCTTTGATTGGATTACAGAGACAGCGGTAATCTGGGAATCAGCGACAGATTGAAGCCGCTTTTTGCCAGGTGGGACAGTTTGGTGACATAAGGAAGGTGGCCCACGTGCCTGGCTGGGAGATTCCCCATGCCCAGGGGAGACCGGGAACACCCCAGCGGGACTCACCCGAGAGCTGGCAGTGGCGAGGCACAGACTGGGGCATGAGGCTGCCGGCCCGGTGCAGACACACCACGTTGGCGATCTCCTGTTGGCACTGCTTGCTGCTGGCCCGGGCCAGCGCCGAGAGGGCGTCTTTGCCCGTGATTTCGCACTTGGGGGTGAAGCTGTTCTCGGTGGGCTGGGGAGCCCCCTCCACGCTGCCCGTGTCACCCTGCTGGAAGATGGCCAGCTGGGCCTCCCCGCGGGGCTCCGTCAGGTTCCTGCGGCTGGAGGAATCCGGCGCGGCCGGCAGCCTCCGTCCCGGTTTGTGTCTCGCCGTGACGGCTCTCACCACCTTGGACACCAGCGCCCCGGGGCTGTCCATCCGTCCCCGCCATCGCCCGTGCTTCCGGCTGGCGCTGCCCCGGCGCCCGGCAGAGCTGTCCGAGTCCTTGGAGCCGTCGCTGCTCTCGGGCAATCTGGCTTTTTTCTGCCGCTCCTGTACCGGTTCCAGGTGGAGGCAGAAGAGAGGACAGACAGCATTAACGTAGTCCTGCCAACACCGTCCCTTGTTCCCAGAGCTCAGTACCCCCCATCTCCAGGTTGCTCAGTGCTACAAAACGGCAGCCACTGTAGAGCAAAGGACATCACACCACTCCTCTGCCACTTAAGACCCCTCAGCACCTCCCTGCATGGTCCTATGCCTCCCTCACGGGGACAGCCACCTGTATGCCAGCAAAGGAGACCCCAATTTGCAGACCTCATCATCACAGCAAGCCAGACACACAAGGAGGGTCTCATTCCCTGCCGCCAGGCTCACCGCAAGACTAATTGGCCAAGGTTGGTTGTGTCTGCATCAGCCACCAGCCACCCTCTGGGGTCCTGCATGGGCAGAGGCACCCCCAGACGGTGGGGACAACCACAGGGCTGCTCCAGCTGGCAGTGGTTATTTTACCAGGAGGAAAATGGACCTGCTCCTCCCTGCCATGATCAGGCTGTGAGCCTAAGCCTCGCACACCCGTCTGGGAGCCAGGGTCCCAGGCGGCCTCAGCTGCACTCTCTGGGATTAAAAGCACCGGAGACACATCGAGTGAGGTCCTGCCTGCACTCCATTCCCTGGGTCCTGGCTCCCTGCACTGGGCTGGAGCAGTTGCTGTGATTGCTAGCTTCTCTAGAAATCCCTTTAACAAACCCTCCTGCCGAGCCAAGCGGATGTGTAAAGGGAGCAGTTAATTATGCTTCGTTACCTCTGCCAGGCTGGCTGATGAGCAGAAACGAGTCAGCCTTGGGGAGAGTGGAGAGTTGGAAAGTTTGGATGCCCGCGAGAGCCACGCTCATGGAAAAGCACTTTCCCAGCGAGTGGTGCCGGCGGGGCTGGAGCCGAATGCCCCCAGCCCACTGCAGGCGCTCCCACCATGCCCTGCCAGGGATATCACACAACACCCTCAAAACCCTGCCTGCCCAGCACTGCGCTGGGCACTGCGGGAGGCAGCGAGTGCATATGGGGCTATTCCTGGGCAGCAGCATCTTCTGAAAACGGGCAGATGCCTCACAAGGACAGCAGGACCGAACGAGCCCCCGGCACAAGACACCCTGTGGATATAGCTGCCGGGAAGGTCACAGCCAGAAGAAATCATGCCCTTCAAAGGCTGGAAAGCATCTAGCAAGATCTGCCTGCTCCAGCGTCCCTGAGCCACCCATGTTGTGGTGGCACAGCCTGCAAACCATGGCTACCCAGGAAGGGGCCAAGCCACCGCTTAACTTCTGAGGGGCTGGCGTCAGCGAGGATCAGCCAAGCTGAGCCCCCTTCTGCCCAGACAGGCGTCACAGGCGGCCCGAGACAGGCGGTGAACCGTTCATTAGTCACCACGCAGGACCATCTGCTGGAGAGTTATAAACCTGTTTTCTCCGCTGAGCATCAGAGGAGTTGGGAGGCGACAAGCAAGGAGCAAATCTCTTCCTGGAGGGATGGGGCTGAGCCTGCAGAAGGGACTCATCGGCCCCGCTCACACCCTCTGCTCCCCAAGAGGTCTGGCTCTGGGGACAGCCCCCCCCACGATGCCCACCCTTGGTTACAGTCCTGCTTGTCCCCCTGGAAGGAGCCCTGTTCCCAGCTCACGAGCACACCCGGCTGCCTTCCCCAGCAGGGAAGTCATTAGAAGCATCGCCAGCCTTTCCGGAGCTGCCAGTTAACAAACTCAATGGCTTCTAATTACTGCACCACAGCAGAGCGATCCCTCCACCCCAGCCTGGCAGGGAACGACACTGGCCACGTTGCTCTGCTGTATTTAAGACTTGTGTGCAGGAATTCTGGCAGGGTGCCCCGTCCCCCTCCTCCCAACAACATACAGATGACTCCGGACACCAGCCAGAGGTCATTTCTCCTGTCCTGGGTCCCCTGATGTGACACCACCATCCCCACAGTACCACAGAGCCGTGGGGCAGCCCATTGCCAGCACAGGTCTGGCTGTGCCGATGTCACCAAGCTGCTTGCCATGGCGAGGAGCAGAGCTGACAACATCTGGTGTCCTGCAGGATTCCCCCTCTGGTCAATTTACTCTGGCATCTGCCACAAACGAGTGCTCATAAGGCAAAACCAGTGCCAAAATGTTCCAAAGTCACCAGAGGAATCCAGATGCTCGATTGCTAATTGCAGCAGCAGATCCTTAAATCTCACAATTCAAATGGCTGGAGACAGCCCCCTAAAACAAGGCGTCAGGGTGGTGGTGGGAATAAAAATCAAGGAATCTTAGCAAAGCTAGAAGAAAAGATGTTTTGTGGGAAGCTTCTCTAAAGGCTACAGCACATGGAGGACACCAACACACAGACCTCAGAGAGGTGCTGCCTCCTGCCTGGAAGAAGAAAGACAGGAGACAAAGCAGGAGAAGAGACGTGACCAGGCTAAAACACTTTTCCCAACTGACAGATCTTCTTCTTCGCCCACAAGGACATTTTATGGTCTGCATTTTCCTGCTGCCAGCTCCACTGTGGACCAAGTACTCCTGGAGGCTCATACACTTGCTCAAGAGCTGTTGGTCCACGATGGAGACAGGATCACTTCAGTCCCCCCATCTCTCGCCTTTGTGTGCAGAGGGGTCGTGCTGTCTGCAGCAGGGATGCTGTCAGCAAAGGGCTAGGTACCAATGGGAATTTCCTCTCCCATCTGTCAGTCTGGACAAGGATTGTGGTGTTTGATCCCACTGGAACAAGATAATTTGGCTTCCTGGAGGTGGGAAACTCAGGGTTGACCTGGGTGGATGGAGACTGATCAAACCTCTGCTGGTCTGCATGCCACAAAACATCTGTTTCATGAATAGAGAGAGCCTGTAGGACCCTGACATCGGGCTCGCGAAGAGAAGTGACACGATCAGAGTGATGTGGCCTTCTCAAGGAGGGTTGGGCTGGTGGCTCTGATGTGGCTGAAGCCCGTTACAGGGCAGCGAGCCATCAGGGCTGCTGGTGTGAGATGGGTTTACAAACTGCTCCAGTGAAGAGCAAAGATCCTCCCTCAGCCTCTGCTGAGCTCATAGCAGGGAACCACCGGGGATGAAGCCAGAGAAGCTCTTCCCTCTCCTACGAAGGGAAGGAAATGGAAACCAGCAGGCTTTGAAGGATCGAGCGGGACAGAGAAAGAGGCTGCCACCCGCAGAGATCAGAGCAGCTCTTTGGGGAACACATAGGCAGCACAGGCAGCTGCCAGCCTGGGGCACAGGCTGCAGCACAGCCCCTGAGGTCTGCAGGTGCCCCAGCTGAAGGCGCTGGTCTGGAGGGGAAGGTGAGCTCACCCAACTCCAGACACTCCATGGCATTTACAGGACTCGAGTTTCATTTTTGCTCTATACAGCCAGTCACAGCCCATTCGTGGCAGGGACAAGCCAGGTTAGAGCTGTGTCCATTAGTGGGAAGGAGCTATTTACTCTGGCAATTAAGAGATCTCAAGGTTCCCCAAATCCTTCCACGCCTGCAAGGTCACGCTCTCCTGGGAGGGTTCCTCCAGCTTTACCAGAAATGCCCCTGGGGAACGGCGGCTCCTCCAGGTCTGGTCAAAATCAGCAGAAGCTGCAGGAGGGCACAGAAACCAAGAGCTTTGCCATTTTACAAGAAATCAAGGTTAATTGGAATTTTCCCAGCTTGCTAATGGGTTTGGGCTGTCTGTAAAGTTCAGGATGGTTCTTGCCTTCTCCGAAGAGGTTTGTCTGTTCCCAAGCCCTGCTGTCAGGGCTGACAGGTTTGACAAATGGGACTCATGGCCAAACCTGTCAGCTGCCCAGCTCAGTTTGGGAAGAGACCTGGAGAAACCAGGCGAGGTCCAAGGCCATGCAGGGCAAGAGAAGAGAAAAGCAGACAAGCAGTGCGAGATGGTGCAGAGAGGGAAGGACAAGCCAGGACAGGTGAAGTGATTTGGTCAAGGTCATGAAAAAGGGAAAGGGGCAGTCGGGCACTCCTAACTGCCAGATGGGTCTGCTTTCATGCTCTCATTGCCTCCAGATCAAGGGCAACCCCATGTCCCTTTCCTCCTTGACACATTTATTCCCTAGTTCTGTTTTGGTGGTGGACATACAGCAGCACACGAGGGTGTTCACGGCCGTTCGTGGTCTCCCAAGAGGAGGCATGAGGTTGGGAATTAATCTGCTGAGTAAATGCATCTTAAATCTGCCTTAGAGACCTCCCCCCCCTACAAGTGGTTGCCCAGTTCTCCTTCTCACCTCTTTGCTCTCAGAGAAAACTTTCTAGTCCTGTGAAAAGACCTGCTGACCACGGGGTCACCCTCCACATCAGGAGGTGCCCCACATAGGGAGGGGAAGCTCTCGCCCCTCCAGAGACCCCCACCTCTCACCTCACAGCTACTGGCTTTGCTCTGCCACAGCTACCGCACTCACGCCTGTTCTTGCACAGCTCCCAGCTCTCACCGCACGCTGTCCCCCCTCCTGCCAAACCTGGCTTCACTGTGGGGCTTGTCAGCAGCCCACGGAGAGTCTTTACAGCCCCTGGAGCACAAGGGTCCCACCCCAAGATGAGGGGCTGAGGTCCCACACAGACATTCGCCAAGGAATCCCATGCAGGGACTCTCAGCCCTTCCCCAATGCTCTTGGAGAAACCAGCTTCAGCCACAGATGCAGAGGGCCTGGACATGGCAGCTCACAACAAACACATTCAAATAAGCAACCCAGAGGCCGAGAGCTTTGTTTGACGGTGGCAGCAGC
>JAHREE010091506.1:0-12500 GCA_033628505.1 Tringa tobata | reverse complement strand
ATAAATATATGGATATGTGTTTGTAACATCTCCATTCCTTTGCACACCCATGCCTTCTGAACGTGTTATTGATAGCAGTGGAGCGCGGAGTACTGCACACGGAGGAACACTGTTGATGTAACATTTCGCATGTTTATTCTCAACAGATATTTGTGATTAACTCTGCAGGGCATTTCTTTTGCATCTCTGTTGAGAAAATATTATTAAATGGAAATTACCCCCATTCTTGCAGGTGGCCTGCAGATTTTGCGTTCTGTTAAAAGATTAGTTACAAATTCATTTGGAAAACAGGGCAGGAAGGACAAGTTTTAGTAATTTGATTAGAGCTCTGATATAGCACAGTCCTCTTTTTGAAGTTTTCCTCTTTTTTAAGGAGCTTGCTGACGCTGGAGGACAGAATGGCCAGAGACTGCAAGCCCACTCACAAAAATCCCACTGATTCCTGTAACGTCAGTAATTCATCTATAGCCTGAGCAGCAAAATATTTGATTCCTGTCAGCAGCAAACATGATCTTGGACACCAACAAGTGCTTCTGCATATCATTTTTTCTTAAGAATTCTCCAAAAATGTGTTTACAGTGTCAAAAGTTAATGGTCAAAATGTCACTTATAGGCATTGTGGTTAATATGCTGGAAAGAATAAAGTCACAATCTTATTATCGCTAGACAAGGCCAGTGAAGTTGACTCACTGGTGTTTATTTAAAGCTGAGCACTAGCTTCTGATTAAAAATAATATGATAGGAAGCAAGCTGAAATGTCATCGCCCCACACCTCAGCTACAGCATCACGGATCAGAAGGTAAAATCGCGAATCAAGGTGTATCTGCCTGTGCACAGCCTGGAGCAAAAGGCATTCGGATACCGAATCGGCATTCCCACCCTTTCCTCCAGAATTCTGTTTAGCAAATAAATAAATTTGCTATCTGCTCATTGCTTTAGTGAAAGAGCCACCCTGTGCTCCAGCAACGAGGGAGTGACCCGCGGTGTTAGGTCCCGGTCCGGCTGTTGGTTCGTAGTGACTCCGAGGGTGCGACTGAGATTCCCTGTTTCTGCCGGGTTCTCACGTACGGCCACTCAAATACATCTACACACACGTCTTTTCCTCCCTCCCGAGAACAGTTATACCCTCTTTCACTGACTCTGTGAGAATAAACTCGAACTTCTACCTCTTACTGAAGGCAAACCGTCACAGGGCCAGAAATGCCAGTTTTTGGCTGCGTACTGTGGACCAGAGCATCCATCCCCTCCCACCCGGGCACCTCCATCTAGCACAGCAGCCCTCCTTTTCTTCCCAAAAGCTTAGCCAACACAAGACATGGTCGTTTGCCTTCCAAGGTAATGATGTGAGCAGGGAAAAACACAACTTCACCACCGTGCTGCAGGGAAGCTGTTGGCTGCTCGTGGACCAGGGCTGCCCAACAGTCCTCAGCCGACCCAGGCAGCTGCCAGGTTTCAGGGTTTGTGGTCTTTGCCTCTGGTCTTTGCTCCGTGGCTTATTCTCAATAGCAGAGGCTGGATCCACCCCATCCGGGGGCCCGTCCTCCCCTAAATCAGTATGTGACCTTGCCCTTGTTAAGCAACTTAAGTTGGTGACACCCATCACCAACTTCATCAGCCACGTGACCAACACGGCCCATGGGGAACTGTCACCTTGGCATGCAGACCCAAAACCTGCAGTCAAAAAACTCCCAGGGAACAACACCCACAGGGATGCAGGAGCACATCTGGGATCCAGGGACCCACTCATGCAACTAGGTTATCCTGAAACCAGTCACGTCCCGCTAGGAGACACCAAGCCGCGCACAGGAACACCACCCCAGTTGTGCAGATGCGTTAGCCCAGCAGATGACCCCACACAGTTCAGTTTAGGGTCTGCTTTGGTCCACGTCCACATCCCACGTCCACCTCCTGCTCTGCAGGTACACATCTTGATGTATCTCCACATCCAGTCCAGCAGGCAGATGCACCTCTGCTGTTCTTACAGCATGTCCTCAAATATTCTGTGTATTGGACCCAGCCAACCCACTGGGAAATGAGGATGATCAAAAGTAGCGCATACACAAAGCAAACCAGTCTCAGAGTTTTTAAAAAGCACTTGTAATGAAGGTTAAAAGTCATCAGCCAAAAGCTGTTTCTCATGTATTTTTATTTACTATCAGTATTCACCACTTACTGGAAGTTCAGTGTCCCAGTACTGGGCTGCATTTGTTTCCTTTCAAAAGCTAATGGCTGCACATTTAATGATATATTATCATTTGAGCCAAGCATGGCTCACCAACCATAGCTGTAAATTTACTCCCTATTACACACCTAAAAGGCAAAATAAAATTTTAAAGAAACCGTTCAGAACAAGGCAGACTTCAGCGGCCACCCTTCCTCTGCAGTTCACTGGATTTGGTGATCAAAAGAGGAACTAAAATGACTACAAAGGGGATAAATGACAAATTAAGCTAATGCCTATGAGCTTTCTGTGCATTTAAATTGATAAAAAGTCAGTCCTGCCTTCCCACCAACCTGATGGTGTCTGAGGAGTTCAGTGCTTGAAGGTGACAAATCAGAAGACCAGGTGAGCGATTCACAGAATAATAATAATAAAGACAACAACTTTGGGAGTCTTTCCGCTTGTATTCGGGTGCCACCATTTTGAAGACCTCTAATTAAAAGTTTTCCAGGCAGTGAGGAGGGGATGCAGCCAACAAGCTGAGATCCCCCTAGGACCTCACAAATCTAAGCGATGGGGCCTGACGAAAAAGAGCGAATACTGGAAGACACGCAACAAAACGACAATAAATCCACAACAAGGGGATTTTTACCTGGTGCAACAGCATTGTATGACATCTTCATTTCAAAAAGTGCATTTTCCTTCATTCAAACTCTATCCCATAACGGCACATATTCAAAGTATAAAGCAAGGTGGTAAAACATGCTTCCTTTCAGAGAGCTCCTTTCTTACGGTGGGTCTGTAAAGAACTGGCATTAATAGGGTCCTGATTTGGGTTCAGATTCTGGGAATTAGCACGCTACAAATAAATAATCAAGACCAGCATGAGAGAGAGAGGAGTTTATGGCCTGTCACTGCATGAAAGGAAGCAAAACAGTAATAACTTTAAAAAAAAAATATAAATAATTGTTGTAGTACTATCTTAAAGAATAAAAGCATCACTGCTGATAGAGCTGAGATCTGCTGCATGTCAGACAAAGATGAGGTTCGTTCTTTGATTGGCATCATTGTTGCTCACAACATACTAATAAGCACCGTAATTTGGTAAGCATCCTAATCAATCCTAGACAAACACGGAGCGCAATAAACCTCCACCCACCGCGGGCTGGCGTCTCCAGAGCTGAGGCTGGGTGGCCAGGTCTCAGCTACGTTGCACCACGCGTGGGCCAACACCAGCTGCTCAGAGAGGCAATGCCCGCTGCTGCCTTAAGCCAGCGCAGCTCTCCGCGAAGCCAACGCGAGTCAAAGCCCAGTGTCACCAACCCGGGATGCCTCCTGTGAAACCGCCGCCTCCAGTACAGTATTTTTAGCTTTCTAATTACACAGTTACCAAACGTACCAGTAAGGGTAGGCAGGCCCCTCCTTCAGAGGAAGAGGAGCGGCAGGATATGAACAAATTGAGATGGATTCGGTGAATCCCCCAACCAAGTGACTCCCAGCACAGGGGACCATAACACACCAAAACCCACCAGCCTGATGGAGCAACGAGGTCTGCGAGTGCAAGGCGCAGGTAGGCTAAAGGAAACGCTGAGAAGGACAAACTGGATGCCAGACCCCTGGGGCCAACTCCACGCTACTCTCCACCCACAGAGAGCACGGAAGAGCTGAAAATTAAACCATAACCTCTCCATATATCCTATCCTGGGGCAGCAGCTGACATTTCCAAGCACCTGGTGATCTGTCAGCAGCCAGAAGGAATTGTTATAATAGACTGTCTATCAGCAGCTAAGTTGCATCATAAGCTAGTAATAATGATGGAGCCCTTTAATTTATTTTCAGTGTTGTAACGCCCAACAGCAGAGGAAGAACACGTTTCCAAACGGGTCTGCTGGCTCACAAGCTTGTCGCGTTTCTTCTCTAAAAGGGTTACAAGCTGCTGGCTTCAGGGTAAGGAGAAGGACTGAGTATTTACAGCATGGCAATTGCTGGGGATAAACCTGAGCCTCTAATCACTCTGACAGCGGATTCACCCTTTGTCATCACAATGTGAAGTTTGATCATTATCTTCTTGCAAAGTTTGGCCACGGTTTTTAAAGAGATGGATATAGCACAGTTCAGACGCCTTGTGTGAAGCCAGATCTAAGAGCAGGTTACTGTCTGATTTTCAGATTTTCCCTGCAATGGGTTATTTCAGCTTCTACATGGCAAGGCATGCCTCATCCACGCCTAACAAACTGCTGGGATTAATCACAGCAATTTGCAAGATATTCCCTTCCCTGCATGCTGCATGAGTCCAGAGATCACAGCAGCCTAGTGTTCACACTACATAAAGTTATCTTTATATCAACCAAGATCACGGGAAAACATTAAGTGCCGAGCCACCCACGTTTTTTTCCTAAAGCTCCATCATACGAGTGAATTAGAAACTCACAGGCAGTGCTGTTGTCCTCTCTGCCTTAGGAGGCACCTTCTGAAACCATGCAATTTTTACTGAAAACAAAGCCAAGCAAACCAAAGGCAGAGCCCCCCCTCGGTGCAGGCTGAGCTCCCACCGCTCCCCGCCGAAGCCCCATATGGCCTTTTACCCACCACCAGCTCCACGTGAGAAGGGAGACAGGCTATTAATCACCATCTTCAATGTTATTAATCCCCATTCCCAGCATTCACAAGACATTTCCCCCACACTGCGCACCGACGCGCTGCCCGCAGGTGAAAGCCTTGCCTATCCACAGCCCTCCAGGAAGAGGAGGAAGGACACCACTGAAATTAACCACATTTCTTTTTAAATGCTAAGGGCATGTTTCAAGTCACCTTCTGCTCCAAACGTGCAGGTCCCAGCCCTGCAAAAGTCTGAGCGTTTCTCTTCGGGCCCTGCCTACAGAAACCATTTCCAGATGTGCTTTTGTAAGCAGCTGCCAGCACCTGAGAAGCACTAACACGGAGCCTGATTTCTCACCTCGCTGGGATGTCCAAGCAGCCTCTTTCTGTTGGCTTGAAGGCAGTCAGACTCACACGTACACACCTCCTCCCCACAGATTTTGTCAACAGGAAAGAAAAAAAAAAAAGAAAACAAGGTTGGAGAAGGGCTTGTCTTCAGAGCACAGAGAGGAAAGGTACAGAGCACCACAGCATCCAGATGATACAGCAGCTCCTCCCCCTGTACTCTCATCTTCCTCACCTAAAGCTCTGATTTCTTTTCTTTCTTATTTTTTTTTTCCCCTCCACTTGAAGGTTACTATTTCTGCCGGCTATTGATCTCCAGCCAGAGAAAAGGACTTCACAACACTAAAAGAGAAAACCAGAGCTGGAAAAAGGTCACACTATCACACGTTGGGAGGCTCGTTTGATCCAGTTAGATCTTCTCTGATTGCAGGAGGTGATTTTACATTTCCAGACAGCAGTTTACCTTAAAATAAAATAAAATGCAGCAGGTGTCACCCAAAATTGCAAACTGTCAGAGATCCCATTCAGGCAGCCTCTGCAAGTAAAGGCTTATCACACCACACGGGATGCTGAACTTCTTAAAGTGACCTCATCGCTGGTGACATCCTTAAAATCCTAGCTTGCGTCCTACTGTGCTACTGAATTTGCCCACCCATTTACAAGAAAAGATGTTTCTGAAACTTACTATTTTTATTATATTTATTTGCGTAGTTTATAGCCAATTCAGTGAAATAAGAACAATCCCTAGCGTAAACACGCATTCTGCTTCCAAATATAGCCAGATTTCGTACTAGCTGGCTTGAAACGGGGTGGAAAAGACACAACTGCCATTCCTAAAAATCACAGAACAGTTGGAAAGGGATCGCTGGGAAACTAGTGGGATTTTATCTTTCTACCGACTTTGCCAGACCAGTCCTGTACACACTGGGTAGACACTAACAACCAGATGTTCCGTGCCAGCTCTGCTCTAAAATCTTGCAAGATCATCCCAGGTAATTCAGGCATTAGATGTGTGATGGGTATCAAAGGACTGCCAGACTGCATCTCCATCCACGTCTCCCGTGGGTCCAGGTCTTCTCCCAAGGAGTCAATGCTCAAAGACACAACCAGTTAGCACTCGGCTCCTATCACCGTCACCTGGGCAAGGGAGGCCAAAAATACTGTTAATAGGTTAGTAGAGATGAGCAGGGTAGAAAAGCTGCTCTGAATGGCAGGTGCTCTAAGGGAAAATACAGAAATACTGAACACGCTTTAACGGCAATAGGAAGCATCTCAAGAGGACTGGCACAGGAAATCTGCCAAGCTTTTCTGCCGAGAGATTTCATCTTATTTCTTGAGGGGTCTATTTTAAGACAATTTGAGTGACCTTACTTAACAGAGATTATGCTGTGTTTAAATTAATTTTTACAGCATTATAATTAATATTTTGCTGTCTGCTGGAAAGCATGCTGAGCCGTATAAAAATCCACATGCGCGGCAAGATGACAAGTGCTATTATCGGGGCGGAAGGAAGAAGATAAGAGCCCTCCAGCCTTGCCTGGCAGGACAGAGCAGCACTCCTTCAGATGGCTGCTCCCGTGGGGGACCAGCACACCGACACACGGGAAAGGTCAGCATTCTCCTCAAATAACTGATCCCATATGGTTAGGCTGGGGATATTTTCGCGGGCTCATGAATTTCCACATGCACCCATACCACAGGCAGAGCTTCTTCCCACCACCTCCTCAAATACTTGAGCCCCAGGAGGTGAAAATGGCCAAACCATTGCAGCTTATACACAGGCAGTTCATATCATTGCAGCTTTTTTCTGACCCCCCCACCCCCCGGAGAGCTGAACCTTAGTTCATCTTGCCCCATACAGTAATTTCTCTGCACGTTGACCACCCCTCAAGTAAGCCATTCTCACACCCCTGTAGAGGCTTGCAGGAGGCCTGAAGACATTGCATGGTGCCACCTCTCCGGTGGCTCCATGGCACCCACAGGCTCTCTGCTCCCGACACGTTGCATCTCCAAGCCAAGAGAGACCCTGCAGCATCACCCTCATTCACTCAAGCAAAAGATGGTTTCTCTACACTCATGTTAATAAACAAGACTACGTTGATGGGACATTGAAATAACCCATTTGAGTCCCTGTTTGTGCTGTTACCTTTGCAGCACTGTTTTCCCTCAGAGCAACCTCAAACACTCTCTTTTGCTTTCTATGGCTATTGTTTCAACAAGCCCCAGCTTTCCACTGCTTTTACAGAGCCAGATCATGGCACGACCATGCGAGGAGGCTCATAAAGACGCTGCTAGACAGCCATTTGTGTCTCAAATTGTCCAGTTGCCAGGCCTCAGTGGCTCTGTGAACACATCAGCTGCACTTTTTAAAATTTCAAACTTATAACAAAACAAAATTCTTCATAAAAACTCTGAACGACCTGACAACAAGTAAATTGTGCTCCACGAAATTCAGCAACTTTGCAACATTTGAGCATAGCCGTGAATAAATGCTTTAATCATCCAAACCTCTGCAAGGGATTATGATGGGATGCTGTGCAGGGCACGGTGGAGCACCACCAGCAGCATCACTAGAGGCTATTCAAAATGTTCTTCCTGAGTTTGTAACAAACCCTAAATCAGGAGCAAGTGATGGGAGGTCATACAGTGGAGAAGAGCAAAGGAAAACCTTTTTCAAAAAAAAAAACAAAAACAAAGTTCTCCTATTTGAAAACAACTAACTTCCATGATCAAGGAGGCAGGAGCTCACAAAGGGGCTTTTCACTGCAACATCTTAAAGTCCATTCTTGATATAAGAAAGGAAGCATATTGATGGTACAGAATGGAATGCAGTCCCCCCCCAAAATGAATGGTCATTCAGCCCGGTACCGTGCAAGAGTTGCTTCTGAAGGGGAAATTCTAATTGTAATGGCTCAGCAGCTGGAACCTGTGACCGAGGAACGATCTGCCACAGAGGGCAAGAAGGCCCAACTACAAGAAGGGGTGAAAGAGGCTGGAAGTAAGAATGCCAGGGACAGAAGGAGCCCTTGCAAGGGAGTGAAGTTCTCCTGGGTGATGAGATTAAGGAAGAGCCCCAGCACTGTCTCATAGACATCCTGGCTCAGGGGCCTCCTTGGGGCAGCAGAGCTGGAGGAGGGGATGGACCCAAGGCCAGGCCGAGGTGTCTCACGCAACCGCCCTCAGGACTGGTGCTGGTGCCGGTGTACATAAGGAATCTGCCCGGGATGTATCTTTGCTGACTCCATGTGGAACCGCATATCGCAGTAGGACTCTGACCAACGCACTGTTCATTAAATTTTTCTTTTATATTTAAGCACAAATGTGTATTTAACTTACCTCGAGGGGTAATATAAAAATTCTCCGCTACTTTTTTGCACAGTTCCATAGGGGAAAAAAAAATATAACAAACTCTGATAGCATGTATGAAATGGGAAAGTTTCTTCCAAAACAGCCTTATCAAAGGTACCATTAATAATAAACTCAAGGTTACACTCCTATACTTATATTTGCAGTCAACTTAATTAATTAATGACTGCGGGCTTGAACCCCTCCAATCACCAACCAAGAGCCATTTCCAGGACAATCCTTATCTTATTGGAGCTCTCTTTCCTCAAGCTGTTACAGAATCACAGAATGATATGGGGTTGGAAGGGACCTCTGGAGATCATCTAGTCCAACCCCCTGCCAAAGCACGTCCACCTGTTGCACAGGAACATGTCCAGGCAGGTTTGAAATGTCTCCAGAGATGGAGTCTCCACCACCTCCCTGGGCAGCCTCTGCCAGGGCTCTGCTACCCTCAAAGTGAAGAAGTTCCTCCTCATGTTTAGGTGGAACTTCTTCTAGTCAAGTCTGTGCCCATTTCCTCTTGTCCTATCCCTGGGCACCACTGAAAAAAGACCAGCCCCATCCTCTTGACACCCTCCCTTGAAGTATTTAGAAGCATTGATCAGATCCCCCCTCAACCTTCTCTTCTCCACACTAAAAAGACCCTCAGCCTCTCCTCATATGAGAGATGCTCCAGGCCCCTCATCATCTGTGTGGTCCTCTAATGTCCCCTCTCCAGCAGTTCCCTGTCCTTCTGGAACTGGGGAGCCCACAACTGGACCCAGTGCTCCAGATGGGGCCTCCCCAGGGCAGAGCAGAGGGGCAGGATGACCTCCCTCCACCTGCTGGTCACACTCTTCCTGATGCCCCCCAGGATGCCATTGGCCTTCTTGGCCACAAGGGCCCATTGCTGGCTCATGGGCATCTTGTTGTCCACCAGGACTCCCAGGTCTTTCTCCTCAGAGCTGCTCTCCAGCAGGTCAGCCACAACCTGTCCTGGTGCAGGGGGTTATTCCTCCCCAGGTGCAGCACCCTGCACTTGCTTTTGTTGAAGTTCATCAGGTTCCTCTCTGCCTAATTCTCCACATCAGCTTCTCCGTCAGTCCACCCAAAGCACTGCTGGTGTGATAAATGCAATGACTTTCCACCATGCAACGCACAAGCCTGTGGAACAGAAATTGTGGCTAGCCTAATGGCTTCATAGTTAATGTGTTGCATTCCCCCGTGTGGTATTTAAATGCAAGGAAGGCAACAGGCTGTGACTGTCAGCTGAGAACTTGAAGGATCAATAAAAGCCTTTCTGGCAGAGCAACAGGAATCAGCTCCATATCTACTCAAGGAGGGCCTTGAGGCGTTGCATCTACTGCTGGTCAGGAACACGCATTCAGAGAGCCAATGTCTTAGCAAACCCACCTGCAATGCCAGCCTGGGTGGAGGACACCAAGGCAGGTATTCCTTGCTATAGAGGACCTCTACCTCTGAGCCACCTTGCCGCAGGCTCTGTGGAAAGGCAGCCCCAGTTGGTGGCTACACCAGCAAGGTGAAAGAAAGCAAGCAGCTCAGCAGCATTCGTCTCCCACAAACAAAGAAATCTGATCATCCCCAGTAATTTCCTTAGGATGGATTGCAGCAGAAGCCTAGAACAAATTAACTGGATGTTCTGTCAAAGCCATTAGGCCAGGACCGAACTCAAAGAAAATTATGTTCTCTAATGTCTTCATATTTACTTTAAAATGCAGTCATTTTGACAGGCTCATGAGGTAGAAGATCTCATTTTATGAAGGTCTTAAGGGACAAGAGGAGCAGAAATATAACATGCTGCTATCTCAGTCAGCAAAACGATCACAAAATTACTTTACAACTGACTCTCAAAACTACAAATCCAGTTATTTTGAGTAATTTCAGCCTTTTAAAAAGATACACGGTGCTTCAGATTGACCAAAAAAGCAACAAACTTGATAAGTATGATTGGGACAATTTCCCTTACTCACAAAATAATGTTTCTGCACACAACCACCTTCACCTCCTTCAACTCAAGAGCAACTTAGGGAGCACAGCCTACCAACCAGGAGACAGAGCGCACGTTTCATTTGCAGTCAAGCCACCAACGTTGCCCATCTTAGGGTCTTCAGATGGAAGCAAACCCCAGGAAACCAAGAAGCAAGAAAGAGAAATAACCTTCTCTTGATGCTGCAAGCAAGCACCATGTCCTCAGCACCCCCTCTACCCCAGCACAGCACCCAGCAGATTGCTTCTGGGACATGACCTGGGGTCCTACCTACCATCAACACTACGTGACATGTACAGCTACCACAAAGCATAAACCAATTAACTGGCAAGAAGGAACTGGCATAACTTTTCTCAAACTTGAGAAAAAGCAGTTTTGGATTGTCAGTAAAAAAAGGAGTGAAGGAGACAGCCATAGCATCAGTATTGCAACTTCAGTTGTCAAGTTGTAGAAGTTGTCAAATTTGGACCACTTACAGGCTGTTGCAATTGGAACATATTTCAGAAAGCTACAAGTTACATACACGCCCTCTTTTTGAGACAAAAAAGCTCATTCTGAATATCAGGTGAAATAAAGTGGGGACTGTAATGTGGGATATCTAAAAGCCACTCTGCATTACTCCAGAAAATGAGCTATGTCTGCCCAAAAGGCGGCAAAGGGTCTTGCCAAAATCAAAATTCACCCCAAAATCTTGTTAAGATTTGCCGGGTACCAGCCTAGGTCTCCTTCACCTCCCAGTTTATGGTTTCTATCCACAATGAGAGCAAGACATCTAAATTTCAAAAACTTTCAATCCTCCGCTTGTACTCAATTGCCTGCTTGGCACCAAAGGCACGCAGCGGCCCCTTTTTGGGATGACACCATGAAAAGATACAACGAGGAGAGGCCAACATTGACACCAGTGAAAGGCGTGATTTTTCAGAGCTGCTCCACAAAAGCACCTTGCCAGAGATGCCAGGACAGAGCTTCGGAAAGGCTCACCTCCCCTGCAGAGCCAGTGCTGCTGCAAAAGGTGTTTCTCGTACAGAAGATGGGGAACGCACAGTTCACTGCCAAACACACAAACAGAGGCTTACAGAAAGCTTCTAGCAGTAACCGGCCTGGAAATAATCTCTGCTCTGCAAGTCCAGTACAGTACAATTGGAAAATAACTTGGTGAAATACCAATTCTCTGGCTGTAATTACTGTGTTCCCCAGCCCTGAGATTACTGTGGGGCTCAAAGTCCTGTTCCTGCGCGGGTGCTGAGCTCTAGGGGCCAATAAAACCTGAGCCACCCCGTGCCAAGCCCTTCTGCACAGACTTTACCCCTGCACAAACACTTGTGGGGAGCTCTGCTGGGTGCACCCGGCCTCCCTGGTAAGAGGGTAGAGACTTTTAATTTATTTTTTTTTAATTACTTTTGCCTATTCTTTAGGCAAATATTTAAATATTTGCCTTATATTTAATTATTTAAAATCTGATGCCCTTAAAAATATTAATAAATATTTTATTTATTGAATTTATTTATCAAGTATTTAAAATCCGACGCCCTTAAAAGTAAAAAAAAAAATAAAAATTAAAGACCACTTTTTTCCTTCATTTAAGTTGATTAATTTCTTAGCTTCTGCCTCCATCACATTTCAATTTCATTTTCTACTCATTGCTTATTTCTGTTGGGATTTTAAAATAAACCCTTTGCATTTTAAAATAAACCCTTTGCTTCATTCAGTCTGAAAGACAAAAAAAAATTTAAAAAAATAACAAGAAAAAATAGGAATTTAAGGACTTCAGCTTTGCTTGCTAACAAGAACAACCCAACTAATGCAGTAAGAGCAATACTGCCCGACTGCTGACTGCAATTAACACATTAAAACCCCAAGAAGGGCCACTTTTTCCGTCTGTCCACAACGTTCTCCCTTCCTCAAGCCCTTCCAAGGGAAATCCGCCAGCACTACAAGCTGAGGATTCACCCCGGGAGAGCAGGGATGGGGCTGGACAGGGGCATCACCCGGGGCCACCATCCCACCGGGGCCACCATCCCACCAGGGCCAGGGTCATCATCGCACCAGGGCCAGGGTCACCAT
>JAHREE010091442.1:0-10269 GCA_033628505.1 Tringa tobata | reverse complement strand
CGCTGCCGCTGCGCCGCCTTTGCTGACTGCTGAGGATTTGGCTCCATATGTTATCGCTAGAAGTGTACACGTGTCAAACCCCTTTTTGAGCAGAGTTAGCTTAATGATACCTATTATTTAAGAACTGTAAATCAGTTTAATATTCTAATTAAGCCAGTCGGTACCTTCAGACGCAGGGCGCACCGGAGTCCTCGCGACCAGATGGAGATGCGGTGGGAACCGCGCAGCTCGGAGCACTGGGATTCGGCCATATGACTCCCATTAATAAATAGGAGGTGCAGGAAAAGTACCTATGGTCCCCCCCAGTCTGACACCCTGCAGACCCTGCAGACAACGGAGGGGTTCAGACACCTGACACGGCTGAGGATCACAGGCGGAGACCACAGAAAAGTGCTGAGGTACAGAGAAAGCATCCTGCACCCCAAAGCCCTGGGTGGTAAGATGCTGAGGTGCAGGGAGAGCATCCTGCACCCCAAAGCCCTGGGTGGTAAGATGCTGAGGTGCAGAGAGAGCATCCTGCACCCCAAAGCCCTGGGCTGAGGTGGGGGGAGAAGGAGCTGGAGCAATGGGCAGAAGATGGGATCCAGGACCGGGGGCTCTTCCCTGTCCTTCCCCCTGGTCAGACAACAACGATTTGTGCCAGGAGAAGGGCTGAGCACTGGGTCTACCCTACCTTAGCCCAACAGATCCACTGCAGACAAGCTCTTCTGTTAAATGATTCCAATTATTTACACTTCAGTAATTAGTCCTAATTAATATTTCAAATGAGGCTGTGCCCAGAATCCATCAGGAAGGTTGTGATGGCAGGACACGGCCCGGGCAGCTGAGTAAGGAGAAAAACCCCCACCGTGTTTTGCTGCACTTGATTCAGAGCTTTCAAAGTAAAGAATTTCAGTGATTTTTTTGTTGTTATTTTTAGGGGGTGATGTGGTGTTTTGGCATCCAGGTCCCTTCTCCCACGGGGATGCAGCATCCCCCAGCCAGGGGGATGTCCCTGCTCCCTGCTGACCCACAGCTCCATCCACCGCTGAGCTGATTTTAAAATACAAATGTGTATTAAAAGACGAGTGAGAAGGAGCCCGGCTGCCTCCCCAGCAGCACCGGGGACATCCCACCGCCAGCCCTAGGATGTGGGGAGAAAACCTGGCCCATAGGTGCTCTTTACCATCGGACGCAGCCCCTCGCAGATGGCTGGGGCTGGACTCCGTCAAAGAAACCCTGTGCTTCACAACAGATGTCTCTAAATGTTCGGATTTATTGTTTACGAAGGTTTTACAAGATTCAATTCCAGTTTATAAGGCTCTTTTTTTTTTTTTTTAAAACATTTTTCCCGAGGACAGAAGAGGATTTGGAGAGCGCTTTCTTCTGTTCTGGTTGAAGTTTTACTTATTGCTTTTAAACCTCCGCGATGTTATGTGAGCCGCAGCCTTTACAGACGGAGCCGCTATCGCCTTTCCCAAATCACCGACCCTCGTGCCGCCCAACACGGGAAAGACCGGGGCTGCGGGGCTGCGAGCTGATAGATTTACTGGCCACAAGATGCAGGAGGAGAAATTAGCTCTGTGCGTGGCAGTAAACTGTTCTTTTTTTACTCATTTTTAGGGAAAAAAGGGGCTGATGGCGGAGCCTGGGTGAAGGGAGCGAGACAAGGGCTCCAACCCTGCAACCCCTCATCCTGGGGGGGCTGGACAGGTCCCCAAAATCCCCGGTCCCCGTGGACACGTGTGCGCCTCCTGTCAAAAAAGTCTCAAAGAGAGAAAATTCTGAGAGAGAAACTTCAGAAATGTGGTCAGGTTTCCCAATCAGTAATAGGGCTCTTCCAGAAGGGAGAAAAAAGCCTATGGCTGAAGTAAATGGCAAGGCCTGGGCTGGGGTGGCTTGTCCTTGCATTGGCCTGGCATTGCCAGCCAAAAAAAATCTCATTTTCAGCTGCTTCAAAGTTTGCCCAATTTCCTACCGTGGGGCAGTCTCCAGGTGACCTTTGGGTTTTGGGGTTTGTTTTTTCTTTTTGCCCCGTGAAAGTAAATCTAGTCATTTCTGAGTATATACACGCCTATGGAAAAACACATTCTTCCCATTTTCAAATATTAGGTCCAGCCTTTCTGTGGGAATCATGTCGTATCGCACCTCTTGTGTTCATCCCTAGCGCCTGGCACAGCCTCTCTGCTGCACTAACCACCTCTGTATTTATAGAGAGAGAAAGTAAATATCATTTACAAGCAAAGGTCTCAGCCGAGGTATTTGTCCAACAATCTTCCTGAGGTGACTAGAAATTGATTTTTTTTCTCCTAATGTCAAAGTCTGTTGACAGAACAAGATAAAAGGACAAAAATATTTATTATGGAAAGACGCGGGAGTTTAAGCGGAGCCCTGCCTCCCGCTGCCGCTCTCCCACAGTACTTTTGAATGGTATCAAAGCAGGGGAGCGGACCCGACGGGGGGACACCCACACGTGACACCCAGGTGGGGACCGGGACCAGGAACCCCAAAAACGGTCCCCAACCAGCATCCCTGGGGCTCCCCCCCCCTCCCACCGCATCCCCCGGCGACACGGGATCTTCTCCGTCCCTTTCCAACCCCTGATCAAGTTCCCAGGCATTTTGTATTACATTTGATTTAGCTTTGCTAGACTAAGCACATTATTAATTGGTTCTCTTTTTATTTACAATACTATTGCTTGAAATATATACTACACTCGGTAATTGAATTTTTGGAATACAGTAATTAAAAAAGTCGAAAGAGCAATAAACAGAAGCGTTAGTAAATAATTGCATCTGAGAACGAGCATAAATCATCCAGATTAAATGATTTTATATCATATTTGAACTCTTTAATTTTAATTTATGGTTTCCAGACAATTTACAACCGCTGCTGACTTTGTTTTCCTCTGCCTGCCTTGTAGCCTTAGTGCTGATAAAAAGCTTTTCAAGAATTCTTAGATTAGTATTTTTTTTTAATATCGTCTTCCCAGGTTATGGGTTTTTTTCTGCACCCTGCGGGGTGGGGAGGCGGGGGCTCTATTCCAACACCGGGGGCAGCAGGAGAAAAATCAGCAGTTTGCTGCTGGAGCAGCCCAGGAGAGCTGGGCTTGGGCTATGTCACTTAACTTTTAGGGCCTTAATTTTACTGAAAAATCCTGCAAGTCAGCCCAGGAGGAAAGGAGCACGGGGTGAGCAGGGGACTCAGGGGCTGGGAATGCTACTCCTGTTTGAAGTTTGTTTACTTTTTTTTTTTTTTCCCAGCGAGCTGAACTTTATTCACTGTCACTTTTGAAATGTGCCATCTTTCTGGATTACACTCGATAAGCACTTGCTGAGGATATAAGCTATCAGTTTGGGAGTTTTGATCTCCCAGAATTCAATTTTTTCCTGGCTTCAGATCAAAAGATGACAAATATCTTGAAAGAAGACAGAAGCTTTATTGTTGCTATTTGAGGCTATCAGCATGTCAAAAGTAGAGACGGGTTGTAGACTATCCTGTTATTTGGGACGAGGATTTCCAACCTACACGTTAGCTGTGGCTTGATAATTGTGCAGGGCTTTGGTGGGAATAAGAGCTGCTCTGTTGTACCGCCGACGCCGGCCACTCGCCCAAATCTGACAGTCGGCGCGGTTACTCTTCCTCAGGCATTTGAAAATGTCACTGGGGAAGTGCTGCTGCCAGAGGCACATTTTAACTGGCACTGGGAGGAATCGGCGTATCTCAAAGCATCTCTCCGGGAAAAAAAAAAAAAAAAGAAAGAAAGAAAAAGAAGAAATAAGGGACTTGAGATGCCGGCGGCCACAAAAGCCTTCTACAGGCAGCGAAGGAAGCAGAGAAATTAATTGAAAATGCTGAATGTGGTGGGAGGGTGACAATGGCCATGGATTTTGTGCTTAGGTGGGCAGTGAGCCTTCCCCAGGGCATGGTCCCAGAGCATCCCCCTGCTCTGAGCAGCACCACGTGCCCTTCCTGGAGCCCCCCCAGGTGGGGTCCAGGTTACAGGGGGGCTGTATGGGACATAGGGGAGGCTGTATGGGATGCTGGGAGGGATGGTGTCCAGGAGGCTGCTTGGGGGGCTGTCTAGGGATGGGGATGGTGTATGGAATGCTGAGTGGGGATGCTGAGCAGGTTGCTGGGCATGCAGGGGCATGACTGGGGGGGCACTGGTGTGGCAGCAAGCTCCCCACCCACAGTGCTGCCCCCAGCTCTGGAGTCCTCAGCACAGGAACCACATGGACCTGTTGGAGCGGGGCCAGAGGAGGCCATGGAGATGCTGGGAGGGCTGGAGCCCCTCTGCTGGGAGGACAGGGTGAGAGAGTTGGGGGGTTCAGCCTGGAGAAGAGAAGGCTCCAGGGAGACCTTAGAGCCCCTTCCAGTCCCTAAAGGGGCTCCAGGAAAGCTGGGGAGGGACTCTGGATCAGGGAGGGGAGCCAAGGGACGAGGAAGAAGGGTTTGACACTGAAAGAGGGGAGATTGAGATGAGATCTGGGGGAGAAGTTCTTTGCTGGGAGGGTGGAAGCTGTGGCTGCCCCATCCCTGGAGGGGTTCAAGGCCAGGTTGGAGGGTGCTTTGAGCAACCTGGTCTGGTGGGAGGTGTCCCTGCCCAGGGCAGAAGGGTGGCACTGGGTGGGCTTTAAGGTCATTTCCAATCTGAACCATTCTATGAGTTTCCTCTTTTTCACCTTCCTTGGTGGCCTTCACGGCAGCCAGCAGCAGGGAGGATGCCACGTGTCGGGCTCCCACAGCAGACACCCACCCGTGGCCACCACGATGCTCACATCGATCCCATTCAGGTCCCCATTTTCCACGGGGAGAAGCCCGTAGCTTTAGGGGGATGGGTCAGACGGGCTAGAGGGGTGAGGGGGAGGCGATCAAACCTCTGCTGTTCAGCCCCACGTGCCCCACGACGCTCCCACGGCCACGCACAGCATCATCACCCCACGGCACGGCTCCACCTCAGCTGTGCCCAGGGAGGGGGGGCACAGGAGTCAGCACCATGCCCTGGGGGGGCCACGGCTTCACCTCCCCGGGGCCACTCGCCCTGCGGTCAGGCACTGCGGGCTGGCACCGCTGCAGAGCTCTGTGTGTGTGTGTGTGTGTGTGTGTCCCTGGATCAGCGCAGCGCCGCACGCAACACAAGTGCTTTTAACCACCGCAGCATTAATTATTCTGCAGCATTAATTATTAATTTTCTTCATAGCAACCCGGTGCCTGGGGAATCACCTGCTTTTCTGGCTAGGGTACAGCGGGAAGCAAACTTCCCTCCCAGCGTCCCACCCCATCCCTCCTCATCCCTCTGCTGCAGACGACGCCAAAACCACATTCCCAAAGCCAGCGCCGCGCCGGGCAGGACCCATAGTCTGTGGCCCACAAAAACCAGAGCATTACGCTTGGCACAAACCACGGAGTTTTCCCTAAGTGCCTGGAGGCTCTGCCTAACGCATCACTGACTTCCACAGAGTCCAGATTCCGGCTGGATTCCTATTTCTGGAGCAGCACAGGAGAGAAGAGTAAGTTGGTGTAGCAGCAGCATCACCTCGGGGGGGTAAGAGGAGGGGACAGGAGGGGTTTCTAACCCGCCTGGCTCCGGAAGAGGGGCCGGAGCGTCGCTCCAGCACGGCCCCTCCAGGCAGTATCCTTATCTCTGGGAGCCTGCTTTTTTGCAGGATTGGGTCTTTAAGCCCTCGCCAATATTACCCCTGTTGGATGTTTTATCTCTGGCCATCAGAAAGGTCTTTAGGACTCCTAAGCTTGTGTCAAATTACTCTTTCATGACATATTCTGTGGCTTTCATAATATGCTTTAGCACCTGGTAGAGCAGTGGCTATTTTGCAGTAGTTCTGCCTTTTGGGGGCAAGGTTTGAATCACACCTATGTATTTAGAAAGAAAAAAACAGTGTGATTCATCAGGGGAAAATAAAAGAAGAGAAAGATGTGGACTAAATACATCTTTAGATCTCCTCTCGCCGGAGAAGAGGCGTTGTCATATTAGTGTGCCGTTGTATTAAACAGCGATGCTAATTAAAGGTGAATCCAATTACTCAAAGGTGATTCAATTTTTTAGCCCACAAGACAGTGGCAAAAGACATTGGCGTGCGTTATTCAGAGATGTCCTAGCAGTGTAATCCGAATGCAGAAAGGCAACGCTTACCCACCCCTTCCAACATTTCTCTCCCTATAAAAAGAAATCCCAAGCCATAGAAGTCCTTTTGATGAGTGAAAAAAAAAAAATATAGATGTGATGCCAGAGCAGAAACATTTGGGGTTTTTGGTTGGAAGTCCTTAATAGCAATTAAATGCCTTTGGGAACTCTTGTTGTGCTGCTGCTGATGGGGTGAGGGCTGCAGACATGGGGGTCCCACATCATCCAGACCCACAACAGCCTGTGCTGCGTCGTGCCAGACGGAAACATCCGCAAAGCTCCTCCACCCCCCCCAAAAAATCACATTTAAGGAAGGAACATCTTGCTCACTCAGAGACATCGCGCACACTTCAAAATAGCTGTGAAAAGGAAAAAGAAATTGGCCAAGGAATTCCAGTGGGGAAACAGTTGGTGAGTTGTGAAAGCAGGATGGGCTGGAGGACACCGGGTCAACCATAAGGGTCAACAAAAGAAAAATCAACTTTTTCAATGTCTACTCTAAGTATTGATAAGCCCAGGAAAAAAAGCATAAAATAGCCTAAGAATCTGATATTGCTAAGAGAAAAAGAAGCTGAGGTGAGTTTAGTGAGGGGGGTTTGGTTTCCATTTTTTAAATCCAGATAAATTGCTCTCCCTGAGGAGCCTTACAATGGAGTGTGGTGAAGCACCGCTCCAGAAATAGACCCCAAAGCCCATAATAAGGCATTTTTAAAAACATATGGAGGAAAGGAAGGCCGGGAACAGCATCCTTCCCCCAGAAGAGCGAGGAGCCACATCTTTGTATCACAGTAAAGCGTTTGAACTAGTGTTTTGTGATGCTGCGTTTTTCAGGAGAAACTGGAATTATTTGGGCAGACCTGCCACGGCTGAAGAAGTGGCCAAGGGACAGTCAGCAGCATCACTTGCTGGGCTGCACTGTCCCCCATTCAGCTTTGCAGCCTGGAATGGGTGAAACAAAACCCCTCACTAAGATTGTGACCTGCCCACACAGAGCCAGCACCCTTTATAAAGGGCCATCGCCCTTCTTCTAAAGAAATGACGTTTCTCCTGAGTTTTTTCCCTCTACTTTTGTCTTCCTGCTGCCTGACAGGTCCCATCTCATGTCACAATTATCCTTCTGGGAACGCAGAGAGGTCATGGATTTTACAAGGTGCCACAGCCAGTGCCACGAGTAAGACACGGCGGAGGTTGAGGCAAATTAAACCCCCCTGGGTCGAACGCTGGAGGGAGAGGAGGCTGAAACACGCGGCAGCGTTTCGGATATCCTGAAGGCGGAGGCAGGGATGGAGTGAAGCTCTTCCACTCTCCTCCTTCTCCCATTTCCCAGAGCAAATATTCCCGACGGCTCCGCGCGCCCGGCCCAGGAAGGGCTCCCTCCGGCTCGCGGTGGCGCCGACTCCTGCCGTTTCCCGGAGGCTGGGAGGTGTTGGAAGCGGCTGAGGGGCAGCCTGCCAGCTCCGGGTACAGCCTGCGATCCTTCTGCGGGAGACCCATTGGGTTTAATGGCTCAGATGCAAGAACAAGCTGATGCACTCTGCTTCTGAGCTTGGCATTGGGATGTGCTTGACAGTTACATATGAATATTAGCCATCTGCAGGATATGAAGATAGAGCTATGATTTCTCTCTTTCTCTATCTCCTCCTTTCTCTTTTTTTTTTTTTTTTTATAATTTCTTTTTCTCTTTTAATTTTTGGTGGAGCAAATGATGGCAGAACCGTGTTTACCAGCGGTCTGTCTTGGTCCTGGATTGAAATGAACACTTCTGAGCACTCTTTGGCAAAGTCCACTGAGAGTAAGAGAATAATTATAAAAAGAAAAAGAAAAGTAAAAAGAGAATTGTTTTAAAACCATGTTGAGAGGAAAGGGCTGTGGGTAACTGCAGTTCTGATGTGACGAGTTTATCCGGGCTTTGGATTACCCAGCATTTGGAGGGGAGTTTGGCACTAGTGTTGGTGTATCTGGATATCTGGATGACTAAAGACCTTTGCGGAATAAGGCTGACTAGCAGGGCATTAGCCACGTCTTTTTAGGTTACTAAAAGGAATTCTTTTGGCACAGATGGAGCTCGCTGTACCTGCCGCTGCCCTGGGGCGTGGAAGAGCCGGCGCTTAGGGACCCTCCCGGAGCAAAGGCAGGGGAGTTCCCAGGGCCCGAGAGGGGGATGCCGCACTCAGCTAAACTCAATATTTTAAAATCATGTTGATTTTCCGGGTCTGCCCGTGGCCGATGGGCAGGGAGGGAGCAACCCAGCACCGAGAGCTGCCCCCACCAACCGCGAACAACCACCGGCCGCGTATGAGCCCCGGGAAAGGGGAAGGGGAAAGGACAACTGGCTGCTGAAAGGTCCCACAAAGAGGGGAGAACCCCTTTGCCTTTGACCCCAGGGATGCAGAAGGCATCCCGTGGCCCGATCCTTCCCCGGCCGCCCTCGGCAGCCGCGTCCCCAGCCTCGCCAGCGACAGCAGAGAGCGAGAGTAATCGCTTTCAAGAGCACAATTAAAAAATCACTTACTTGGGCTTTGTGCGATTTTGCCACAAATCATTTTAGCGTGATGGGATGTGTACTCTGCGCCTTGAAAACATATGCTGGGGCATGCTGGCATGTGGGGAAATTTAATCCAGTGCATTCATGTGCATCTAAATACGGGAACAGAAAACATCTTGAGTGCCCATGGAAGGAATAACCTTCTCCGGGTAAAACTCATGCTCAAAGCAAACCTTTCTCCCCCGAATTCTGTTGACTTCGTGGGGATATGCAGCAAGAGGAGGAAAACTGGTCGCTGGGTTATGCCTCCCCTCTTTATAAGATCACAAATCTTATCAGCAGGAATTTGGGAGAATTCCTGAGAAATTCCTGGGGCTGGGTGACGTGGTGACAGCAGGGAGGGGAAATGATGGCCTGTCCCCTCCCGGCAGCGGGGCAGAAGCGGGGAGAGCCCTGGGACAGCACCAGGAGCTCTCGGGCAGGGTAAGATACAAAGAAGAGGGTAGGATAACATACAAATAAATACAAATATGTAAATAAAAATACAAAAACCCGAAGAAAACCACCACAAAAACAGTAAGAAAAGCCTCGTGATCAAACCAATCTCACCCCTGAGGAGGCTTTTGTCCTCCTCTGGCTCTTGCTCCTGGGGACCCAGACAGAAAGGCAGGCGGATCAGAGGGACCAGCAGCTCATTACCAAGAGCCCCTAACGAGCTGGCCTGCCCCTCGCAACGCCCATGCTGAACCCACCTCACCTAATTAAACACCCGGGGAAGCGAAACGCTTTGCCTAAAAGAAACAAAGAGAGCCCCCCAAAAAGCCCAACATCCCTGAGCGGTGGCAGGAGGAGCCGGTGGCCACCTCTGGTGGCTTCCCCACGGCCAGCCCCTCGCCGGGCTCTGCCCCACGGCCCCCCATCCCGCTCCACCCCATCCCGGGGCTCTCCGAGGGCTTGTCCCCCACCCTGGGGTGTGGGAAGAGCCGTCTCCCCCCCTGGCACGGAGCGGGGGGCACTCGTCGCCTGCCGCGGGAACGGGCTCCCCACTAACTTTGTAACTTCATCGTTAACAAAGGTTGCATTTAAGATTCCTGTGTCTACCGCTTAATAACACCCAAATTAGTCTCGATGGAATTAGCTGTAATTAAGGACATTGTGAAATATGGTGGGGGCAAACAGAATTACACTGTATTACTTTATTAATAATATTCTTTAACTACACTGTAAATTGCTATTAGGCCTGCATATTACTGCCTGGATATGGAAATAGTCTTTTGCTATGCTAATCTAACACAATTTTCTTTTAAATGTAAACAAATTATACTCTATTAATATGCTGTTCTACTTGCATAGTTAATTATTGTAACAGTAAGGAATAAAATTGTTCTGCTTTCTCTGTTTCTGATGGAAAAAGGGCTACATAAATAGTTTAATAGGGAACTAATTATGCAAAAAAAATTTAGATGCCTAAAATGTGTTTGTAATTGCATTAAAACGGTCTTCTGTTCAAATATTGGAAAGCCTGCTAATTGGAGGCTAGCTGGAAATTTAAATATTGCGAATCGATGATTTTAATACGCTGCCATGTTTGGTCGGCGTTCCTGTTCATATTTGTCTTGGGGAAGGCAGAGAATATTTAGCGGCGCCTTAATAAGAGGAG
>JAHREE010091422.1:0-10447 GCA_033628505.1 Tringa tobata | reverse complement strand
ATGATTCTGTGAAGGGTGCGTAACACCAAATGTCCTGTTTATTGGCAGATTCACAGAGAGCTCAAAGAATCAGTAAACTTGTGGTCTTCGTTTGTTTGCTTGTTTTTAGGGGAAGACCCTTAATAACAGCACTGTGTTCGGGTTGTGCCCAATCAATACCAGGTCTCCTGGAGCCTTCTCTGTCCTCTGCTGTTTGGCCTCATTGCCCCCTGAGACCCGGGGGGGTCTTGGCTACTCGTAGCTTGTTTCACTGAATTCTTTGAGGTTTTCAAGACTGGTTAAAGCATAGTCAGCTCGAGCTGAAGTGGGAGAAGTAGGAAAAATGAAAAATAAGATTTGACCAGAGGCATGTTAGTTCATTGTAGGAAGGGATTTTGTTGAATTAGCAGCATCCTTCCTTCCAGCGGAGCTGCACTTCAGGAATTACTCAAGCAAATTAGACAAGCAAGAATTACTCAGGCAAATTAGACAAGCAAGCACCTTAAGGCAATTCTCCAGGTGGAGCCAAGTCAGTATCCTTTATTATCTCCTCAGTACCATGAGAAACTGCCCTCTCATTGAATTAGGATAACTTCCATCCTCTGGCCTCTGGTGGTACAAGGGAATAAGGACTGGCTGTGAAACTGGGGGGCTGTGTGCCCATGAAGCAGCTTTTTTTAATGCTAGCGAGTTTTTTAAGGTTTCAGAGTAACAAGCAGGTATGAGCACGAGGAAGAAAGGAATGGTTTCATAGAATCATCTAGGTTGGAAGAGACCCTTGGGATCATCGAGTCCAACCATCTACCCTACTCTACAAAGTCCTCCCCTACACCATATCCCTCAGCACCACATCTAATCGTTTCTTAAACACATCCAGCTTTTGCACTCCTATGTTCTTATGCATTAAATATTTAAATATTGTGTAGAGGCTTTATGGAACCCATACATTTAGCTTACTAAACAACTTGTACTTCCTAAATGCTTTTACATCTTTGCAAGATTCAAGATTTAAGATCATTACACTTCCCTAAAGCCATCATAAATGCAGGCGAGATCTCCTATCCAGGTCAAGTTTAGTCAAGTTTCACTGAATTTTTATGCAATTCACCGAGAGTGAAAGGTTCCTATATTTAGAATAAAAGGGAATCGGGGTGTTCAAAGGGAAAAGCCAAAGCATGAGAGGAGGAGAACAAAAATGCAAGTTTTTTCATGGTGCAGACTGTGGTAATGGCTTTTAGATGTCACGCTGTCAAAGTGGATCCTAACGTCAGGAAGGGGGAGACAAGTGTAGCATCTTGTCTGGGGCTGATCAGTCTGTCTGTTCCTTTGCCCAATGTGTCTTCAGTCCTATTCCCATTTCTGTCATTCCAGAGAGAGCCTGGAAGGTGTCTCCCTCCCAGCTTTGTGCTGCTGATGTAAAGTATTTTTGACTTATGGTTCCTGTGTACAGATAAAGAAAAATGAATGATGATTCTAGAAACTCCTAGATTCAGCACACAAGAAAAAGGAATTTCTCCCCTTTCTGGACGGGGTACAGCAGAGGGCTGCAAAGATGATGAGGGGCCTGGAGCATCTCCCTTACGAGAAGAGACTGAGGGACTCGAGTCTGTTTAGTCTGGAGAAGAGAAGGCTGAGGGGGGATCTGATCAACCCCTATAAATACTTCAAGCGTGGGTGTCAGGAGGATGGGGCTGGTCTTTTTTCAGTGGTGCCCAGGGACAGGACAAGAGGGAACGGGCACAAGCTTGAACCTAAGAAGTTCCACCTCAACACGAGGAGGAACTTGTTTCCTGTGAGGGTGGCAGAGCCCTGGCAGAAGCTGCCCAGAGAGGTGGTGGAGTCTCCTTCTCTGGAGACTTTCAGTCCCTGCCTGGAGACGTTCCTGTGGGACCTGCTCTGGGTGGACCTTCTCTGGCAGGGGGTTGGACTAGATGATCTCCAGAGGTCCCTTCCAACCCCATATCGTTCTGTGATTTTGTGACCATCAGTGCCAAAATCTTGATGTATCTGAGAACTGCAAGATGTAAACCGCATACGTCAGAAAACGAGCATTAGCAGAGTAGTTCATAGATGGAGGATGATAACGGCTTCTTAGGGATTCTCAGTTCCCCATTCAGTGATGGGGCACGGTCTGGAGATGCAACTGGAGACCTCATCAGTGCTGGGATGTTGGTGCCTGCGCTCAGTAAAGGCCGCCTGGGCATGTAGTTCAAAATGTCTGTTTGACTTTTAGATAGCCAGTGTCAGGGGAAATAAATCCCCCACAAAATTCAGTACCCGCTTCCATCTCAGTTTGCTCCGTGGAATCGTTCCTGTCTCCTGCTCTGAGGGAAAACCACCGTACAATTGGTGTAGCCATGCAGGAACAGATAGACAGTCAAGGTGGTAGGTAACTCCAGATATTTTTTTAAGGAACATCCTGAGAAATTTTGAAAAACCAGAGGTGAATTTTCAGCTTCTGAAAATTAGCACAGCTTTCCTGAAGTCAGTAGAGCAGCACAGATTTACACCATAGGAAAATTTACTCCATACCTTTTAAAGATGAAAATTATTTGTAATTAAAAGTGTTGGCTTGACCGTGGTTTCGTTGCACGGATGGGATTGGCGTCGAGTTTCCCAGGACACTTTCCCTTCAGCAAATGCGTTACAGGCCTGTTCTGATCTTACTGTGCCTGTTTAATCATTAGTTTTTGCTTCTAGTGCCAAGAATGGTGCCAGTTTTAGTTTGACTGTTGACAGTGATTTTTTTCTGAACATCAGTCTGCTATGTGCTGTGCTGAGATCCACCAAACTTATTTCCAATAACAAGTGAGAACATCCCCTTCTTTTACTCCTCCACGCACTGCTCTTAATATAGGGATTGTGTTCACATCAAAGCTGTCAGAAGGTTTCTGTGATCTCATTAGCTATACTTATTGCTACCTACAGAATAAATGAATCATCAGCCGAAACAGCGCTAAAGACCAACTGGTAAGACTCACATGGCTGGATGTATATCCGTGCTGAGAATAGATGTCTTCTCAAGTCTGTGGATCCAGGTTGTTAAAATCGCTGGCTTTGCAGACCCAAAAAGGGTTAAGTCAGATCTGAGATGAATTTAGTTCTAAAGTCTTGAAAACGAAATCATTAAACCCTTTTAAAAAGTACTTTTATAATTTCATATAGCATATGAAAAAAAAAACCAAACCTTTCTATTTATAGAACACTGAAGGATCCGAAGTGGAAATATGTTTTAATGCTTGTGGATTTTTTTTTGCTTTGTTTTTGTTTATGTGGTTAAAATACAGAGTCTTTTTATTTTATGGCTGTGGAGGTAAATTAGATAGGTGGTACCCAACAGAAATTAGCCAAGTTGATTCAACCCATTTAAATACTTCTGAATATAAGCATGCACTGTAGGGGAGTGAAATTACATTAAATGGGAAGATGAGCAGAGATTGGACATTGCCAGAAGCTGGGTGCTAAATAAGTGATGTAGGGATATTGGTGGTGGATGACAGCAGGTATAGGACCTGCGGAGTGAAAAAGTAAAAGGATTCTGATGTCTGACTACCGATTACTCATACTATTTGAAGATAACTTTAGAAGCTGGTGGGAAGAGTGGTCACTGGAAACTGAATTTTGTCACAGGCAACAGGCATTTCTAGAGGAGCTGGGCAAGGGAGAGTGTGTCTGGCCACAAGCTGAGGCAGGTATCTCGCTGAAGGTTGAGGGCTCTCATTCACTCTTCGTGGAGGAGTGAGGGAAATAAGTCTAGCAGAGAAAAGATGGAGAATTCGGAGTTGGTTTGTTGGACATGGAATTCTTCTAATTCTGTATCATTTTTCCTTACAGTTAAAGGGAAAGAGTTCTACAGTCTTGAGAAAGTGAGATTTATTCTGCTGATAAGGAATATAAAGTGAGGGAAAACATAAAACTCGACATCCTCTCTTTTTTCTTCAGTGAAACATAAGATACCTCGACTAAAAGCATTCATTGTACAGAGGGGCTCTGTGTGGCAGTGACACACACAGCTCCTCTGTGCCCGTGCAGAACCAATCCAGTGGGATAAGTGAACATCTGGCCAATGAAAACAAATGGTAGACAGAACACAAGCACGCTCATATTCTGAAGTGCAGGAGAAACAGCTTTTCCTGGCATAGCTTTGGCAGGAGTTTGTGCCTGCATCTGTCTCATTCCCAGAAGCGAGAACAATAAATTTGAACTAGGAGTAAGAATTCCAACCTACCCAATGGAAACTTCCTGTTGCCAGGATTCAATGCCTTATTTTTTGGGGGGGGTCCTAAAATTCTTACAAATGGAGCAATGACTTTTGTAGACGGTCATGTGTACGGAATAGTGTCCCTTGTGGTACTCTAGGGAATTTCCCAAACTATACTTTGTGAGCAAAGTATCAAAGCATCAAAATTGTATTTCCTAATAGTCTCTTGCAGTTATTCAGTCGTGTCACCTTGCTGTCAGATGCAGGTAACCCTCTGTAGATATCCAAAGGATGATCTTCATTGTTTCCACATCACGCGACATCATTCTGAGACAAATATTCATAGGTGAAAAAGTAAAGCTACTAAGCACCAGTAATATATTTAACTCCAAAGGGAAAAATTGCTCTGTGTATTGCCTCGTCAGACAGAAAAACATTCTTCTCTGGCAAATTGGCTGAATGTTACAAAGATTTACACAAACAGTGACCTTTGAAAATCTGGTATTTCGATATCATGTACTCAAGTAAAAAATTATGTGATACGTATAGCTGATTTAGCTGATTCTGTTCACTGCTGATCCACATATCTGTGTGTCTAGATCGAGGAATGGTGGAGGTTCACCTCCCCTCTCTTCACACACATGCACATAATAGCAAATAATATTGCCTAGAAACACGCCTCGGTGTCTGCCAACAATCCCTTCCACAGTCTCAGGGTGTGTGGTACAGACAGTGGCATCACTCAGTTGTGTGGTGAGTAGGACTCAGGAGGTGATCATACCCCTGTACTGGGCACTGGTGAGGCCCCACCTCGAGGGCTGGGTCCAGTTTTGGGCCCCTCACCACAAAAAAGACATTGAGGGGCTGGAGCGGGTCCAGAGAAGGGCAATGGAGCTGGTGAGGGGTCTGGAGCACAAGTCTTGTGAGGAGAGGCTGAGGGAGCTGGGGGTGTTGAGCCTGGAGAAAAGGAGGCTGAGGGGAGACCTTCTCGCTCTCCCCAACTCCCTGAAAGGAGGGTGTAGCCAGGGGGAAGTCGGTCTCTTCTCCCAAGGAACAGGCCATGGGACAAGAGGAAATGGCCTCAGGAGGTTTAAAATGGATATTAGGAAAAACGTTTACAGTGAAAGGGTTATTGAATATTGGAATGGGCTGCCCAGGGAAGTGGTGGAATTATCATCCCTGGAGGTATTTAAAAGCCGGGCAGAAGTGGTGCTGAGGGACATGGGCTAGTGGTGGTTTGTGTCAACGTTAGGTTGATGGTTGGACTCGATGATCTGAAAGGTCCCGTCCAACCTGGACAGTTCTATGATTACATCTGAGTTAATGGGGAAGCTGTAAGCAAAAGCAATGGTTTTTCTTTTCCTTTTCCTTGGAAAGGGAGGTGCTTCCAGTCCCATCCACTCCTTACATCTGAGAGTAGAGAAAGGAGCTACCTCTGAGCTCTTCAGGGCTTTTCATACTTACAAGGAACAAGAGTTCAAATGGTTGGATGGCAGTTAGACAGTCGTGTGTACCAAACCAGTAATATGCCACTAGTGCCATGTAGCACAGGGATGCTCTGACAGGGAAAAAAACTTTAGAGAGAAAAGAATTATTTATTTTTTTTTTTTTCCTTTTTTTCCCCCATTATAAGTATAGTCATCTACCAGGAAAAGTCATTTTATATGTTATGTTCCATTATAAACAAATGACTTAATGGTTATGTCATAGTCATAGTTTCTAAAATCTGTCGGAAGGCAGCCCTTTTACTTTAGATCTTGTCTATAAAATGAAAGAATAATTGAAACATTCTGCACATTTACATGTTTGAGTTTTGCAAACAAGTTCTTGCCAGAACAAGATACTTTATAATGCATTAATACCCTGGGTTTGCTTTATTTTATTGTTCACCGACTTTATGAAGTCTTGCATCAAGAAAGAGCTGGCAAATAACATCATTTTTTTTTTTCTTACTGTCTATCTCATTTATCTATCTTATCTCTATCTTTCCTCTTTATCTTCCTTCTAACTGTTTTACTGTAAGCAGAGGGGCTATAGTACCCAGGAGCACAGCGTGAGAGTTGTAGTCTCAGCTGATATAAATCAGTGTAGCTCCTTTGAAGCCTGAGAATCCGGGAGAATCTGGCCCTTAGTATCACGTAACGTTACTGAGTTTTGATTTCCAGGAGAGCTGAAAGAGCACACAGGTCTCCAGGTAAAGTAAATGGAAGAGAGGGGCTCAGCATCTCTGAAAACCAGGTCCGTGATTTTTAATAGGTCATAGGAATTTATAAAGAAAGGGTGAAGTTCTGCTGTATCGTAGAGTCTCTGCACGGCCACTGATTTAGCCGTGGTTACAGAGTCGTGGGTGGTACACAGCTATAATTCAGCTTGTGGAGAATCCTGTTTGTGGTTTTGGTTTTTTTTTTTTCATTTCTATTTTCATTCTGGAAACATGGTTGCTTCCAGATATATTTTCTGTGTTACGATCCACTAATTGTTGTTTACAATTTCCTTTTTTTTTTTTTTTTTTTGAAGTGTGTTGAAGTGTCTGGTAAAGAAACCCAGCGCGTTGTGGCGGATGGGAGGGACTGGGTAATACCTATGAAATGTTTGGGGAAGCTGAGCCAGATCTTTGCTGCAGGGATCCACTCAACCTTTAAATACCAATTCCCTTCCAGCAGGGAAGAAGGCAAAGACTAAAAAAAAACTATTTTGGAACTTACCCCCTTCCTACTTCAGGCAAGTAGCATCAACAAATACCAGGTCCAATTGAATTTTGCCTGTGCTGTGATCTCTCCATCCTCAGGGCACACGCTGCCCGTGAAGGTGATGGAATAACAATGATTTTCTCCAACTCCAAGGAGTTCTCACGCGCGTTGGGCATCACGCCGAGTCGCTGTACAGATTATCGCTAAAAGGGAAGTGCTCCGCTAAATCCAGGTTGGAAATCGTGCTCCTGCCTACCTCTGTGTGGACAGAAAGAAAAAAGGAAGCGTGGGGCAAGAGTCGAAAAGCTGAAGTAATGTAAACTTCTGTTACACTTGACATTTGAGCTTTTCCAGCGAGTTCTTTGTGTAAAAGTCCATTCCTGGGCATTACTGTCACTTCTGCTTTCACTATGGAACATTAGCTCTGTTTTCATTGCTCACATCAGGCAATGATCAGACAGAGCGTGGCATATCCAAGCTGATAACTTATCATTTGCTTTCTTTTAAATACAGACATGTACACATAGTTCAGTACCATCCCTTTCCTGCTGACTTCTTATGTTAAAACTCTGGGTCTTCTGTGTAGAAGAAAAAAAAACCCAACAAAATGGAAAAAAAACAACGAACCAAACAAAAAAAAACCCCAGTGTTCTGCTTTTTTTTTTTTCCCTTTGCTGATGAAATATTTAAAGATATGCTTGTGAAATGATAGGACTGTTCTGTGGGGCTGGATCTTAAGAGGCCATAAGGCAGGTCAAGCATCACACCCGTCATTTGCCGTGTGAGTTAATTCATCATCCAGGAGTGAGTTTTGTTCCATATGAGGAGAATCACAGGAGGGATGCTCCTCTGCTCCGCCTGCAGTTGTGGTTTTGGGGGTTTGCCAATGAAAAAGCCTTGCCTGGGGAACTGAGAGCAATGGAACAAGCCACTCCCCTGATTTTTCCATTTCTGGAATCTGAGATACCGGTGATGCTTTCACGTAGCCTGCTGCCAAGGTGGATTTACTAAATGCTGCAGCCCATTGAAAACTAGGGGGAAAGAAAGTAATTTGCAGCAACCACAGTATCACAGAATCACATGGGGTTGGAAGGGACCTCTGGAGATCATCCAGTCCAACCCCCTGCCAGAGCAGATCCACCCAGAGCAGGTTGCACAGGAACGTGTCCCGGTGGGGTTTGAATGTCTCCAGAGAAGGAGACTCCACCACCTCTCTGGGCAGCCTCTGCCAGGGCTCTGCCACCCTCAAAGTGAAGAAGTTCCTCCTCATGTTTAGATGGAACTTTTACATTCAAGTTTAAGCCATGCTGGTGTGGCAGCTTGAAAGGAACGTGTGTAGCAGAACTGTCTGGTGTGAGCAGAGGGGCTGGGTTGATGGGGCAGCTGGTGACTGAAACAACAGGAGAGTTGTCATCATTCCCTTTCAGAAGGCTACGGGATTTAGGGTTACACGGCTTTCTGGGGTGTCGCAAACCCTGCCTTATAACATCAACTGCCCCTTTAATAAGTCTTATTAACTCGAGGGTAATCTGAGCTAGGGTGCTAGGGTAGGAAGTTTGGTCCTGTATGGATTGTAACTGTTAGGGTATTTTCTGCTTCCTGGGGCTGTCATATAACTTGTAACACAGGTGATAACATAGCTATTATATATACTATACATATATTATATACTGTTATAGCAGTGAGAGTCTAGTAGGCAATGTAAAGGAGAATGTGATGGGGGCAGAGGGACAGAAAGAGAAGCAGGGAGGTTATAAAATGTGAGTGATTACAACCATGTCATTATATTACAACCATGTCATTATATTACAACTTTTGAGGTGCTAATTTTCCCTTAGCCCTGCGGCCCCTCCTCGTCCCCACAAGAGAGGGCAAAGGTGGAACAGGTCCTACAGAGATTCACAGAGGTGAGAGTTAAGCCCCTGAGCACAAGAGTTGGTGTTCCAGTGATCAGTGTGTTGAAATGGAGTGAATCAAGTAAGGAAAGGTGGAATAATCTTGCATTTGTCTTTATGCTGTATTTCTTCTCTTGAGCGTTAGGTGACTTTGGAAAGAAAAGCTGCAGGTTTGCTGCAGATTCAAATGTCTCCTATGCCTGAAGTCACTAATTCACTGGGAATGTCTTATGTCCACATGTGACAATCATTCATTTCCAGAATTACTCAACTCTCTGTGCATTTTCAGCTTTGGAGGCAGCCAAGTGCATGAACTTACTGATTTCCGTATACTGGGTGGAAAATTATCCAGCAAGTTTGACATTGAAACTCCAGGTTCATAGAGCACACCTTCTGTGGAGCACTGCTGCAAATTAAACTCGTTTGGACGTTAGGAGAGGTGCCAAAGCAATCATAATGGAAGGCTGAAGTGCTGAAATGATAAAGTGGTTCTTTTGCTGCCTTCCTTGGCAGGCGTTCAGCACCCCACTTTGCTTCAAACATCGTCCGTCCCCCCCTTCGGTAAGAAGCTTGAGAGTCGTAAAAAACCAATGTGTTATGAACCTGGTGTGTTCATCAGGTTGGGGAGGGTTGAGGAGAGGATGGGAGGCATACACCAAAGCGTGGTCCAAAATAACCACGGGTGATGCCTACAACACCTGGGGAAATTTGGTCCTCATGCCCGTGTAGTTCTGAATGAAGAACTTCCTGACAGCGACTCCCACTAATTGGAAAAAAGGAAATATAACTCCAATTTTCAAAAAAGGAAACAAAGAAGACCCGGGGAACTACAGGCCAGTCAGTCTCACCTCTGTGCCTGGCAAGATCATGGAGCGGATCCTCCTGAAATCTTTGCTAAGCCACATGGAAAACAAGGAGGTGATTGGAAACAACCAACATGGCTTCACCAAGGGCAAATCGTGCCTGACGAATCTGGTGGCCTTTTACGATACTGCCATAGACTTGGTGGACAAGGGCAGAGCAACTGACGTCATCTACCTGGACTTACGCAAAGCATTTGACACTGTCCCGCACGACATCCTGGTCTCAAAATTGGAAACTCATGGATTTGACGGATGGACCACTCGGTGGATAAAGAGCTGGCTGGATGGCCGCACCCAAAGGGTTGCAGTGAATGGCTCAATGTCCAGGTGGTGGCCAGTAACGAGCGGTGTTCCGCAGGGGTCGGTACTGGGACCAGTACTATTTAACATCTTTGTCGGAGACATGGACAGTGGGATAGAGTGCACCCTCAGCAAGTTTGCTGATGACACCAAGCTCGGTGGCGCAGTTGACATGCTGGAGGGAAGGGATGCCATCCAGAGGGACCTGGACAGGCTGGAGAGGTGGGCTCATGCAAATTGCATGAGGTTCAACCAAGCCAAGTGCCGGGTCCTGCACCTGGGACATGGCAACCCCAGGCACAAATACAGGTTGTGTGGAGAATGGCTGGAGAGCAGCCCTGAGGAGAAGGACTTGGGAGTGCTTATGGACGAGAAGCTCAACATGAGCCGGCAGTGTGCGCTGGCAGCCCAGAGAGCCAACCGTGTCCTGGGCTGCATCAGGAGAAGCATGGCCAGCAGGTCTCGGGAGGTGGTTCTGCCCCTCTACTCTGCACTTGTGAGACCCCACCTGGAGCACTG
>JAHREE010091419.1:0-11809 GCA_033628505.1 Tringa tobata | reverse complement strand
GCTGGCCTCGTTAAAACCCCTTTTGTCTGCTTCGTCCCAGCAGCCCGCGTCCTTTCTTCCCTTTTGGTCCCTCTCCCCATCAGGGCATGGGGATGGGGGGGTTGTGGCAGGTGCCCGGGTGGCAGGGACACCCCAGGGTGCTGTCTGGGTGCAAGGCCGGGCAAAGGCTCTCGCTTTCCTGCAGTTAGCAACAAGACAGACGGCGAAGCCAGCCCCTTGAAGGAGGCTGAGAGCAAAGAGGACGAGGAGGAGATGGAGAAGAAGAAGCGGAAGAAGGAGAAAAGCGAGACGGGCAAAGCGATGGTGCCGCACAGCTCCATGTTCATCTTCAGCACCACCAACCCGTGAGAGAGTTTTTGAGCTGTAGGAGCCCGGGGATGGGGAGGGCTGCAAGGGGAAGGACTCCTTGACATCACTGAAAACAGGGGGTCCCCTTGGGAAGGGGGCTGAATAGCTCCCAAACAGCCTGGGTAACCAGCCACGGTGTTCCCCGCGCCCCGGCAGGGCTCCTCCTTTGTGCCAGCCACACTGGTGGCTTTCTCTCCCGGCTGCTGATTGCTAGCTGTGATTATTATTCAACGTTTGTTGCATTATTCTGCAGTTGTCTGCTCCCCCATAGCTCTTGCCCAGCTCCAGCAGCCTGGAAGAATAAGCCCCCCAGTTTCTCAGGGACTCTTCCTGGCCGTACATGGGGTGTCTGGAGGGCTGGGACAGCTGAGCAAAGGGGTCAGCAAGCCCAAACCACCCTTGGGCTCCCTTGTTTTGCTCCTCAGACTTTGCTGCCCGTTTTTCTTCTCTGGAAGCGGGTGATGTGGGGGTGGGTTTTGGACGTGGGCCATGCCCGGGGGTGTGCCAGGGGCTCACAGGTGGGGGTCTGTGTCCCCGCAGGGTGCGGAGGGCTTGCCACTACATCGTGAACCTGCGCTACTTCGAGATGTGCATCCTCCTGGTGATCGCCGCCAGCAGCATCGCCCTCGCGGCGGAGGATCCCGTCCTCACCAACTCCGACCGCAACAAAGTGATTGCAGACCCCCTCCTGCTCCCCCCCCAAAATCCCTCAGGCAATGCAGGGAGATGTCCTGTAGGATTTTAGCTTCTGTGGTGGGGCACATGTGGGAACGCGGATGAAGGCAGCTGGTGGCAGCACCTGCACCGTGCCATGGGATCTGACTTCTTCTTCCCCATCACCTTCCTTTATAAACCCTGGGAATCGCTCTCAGCCACCCACACGCAGGGTTTGGAGCCTGGGGAGCAGACCAGGGCACCTTATCAACTGTAAAGTAGCTTAAATTGGGGAGATGCTGATCTGTGAGCTGTGCTCTAGGTGCACAGGGACTGGTATGGGGGAGCGGGATTCCAGCATGCAGCTTGATTTCGGAGCCACTTGCACCGTGCATGGGACATGTTTCTCTCCTGCCTGCACAGGCTGGGTTTATGGCTGTCCCAAAGTCTTAGGGAATGAGCTGAGTTTGGGGCAAGCAAACCGACCCTCTGCATCTGGGCTGGTCGAGTCCCGGTGCGGGGTCTGGGTGGGCACCAGTGAGCCCTTTTGCTTGGCAGCAGCTGCAGAGCACCCCTGCCCTCTCTCTGCAGGTCCTGAGGTATTTTGACTATGTCTTCACCGGTGTCTTCACCTTTGAGATGGTTATCAAGGTAAGGGGCCTTGCGGGCTGGGCTGTGCTGGGAATGCTGTCCCCCACAGCATCCTGGCAGTGGGTGGGAAACTGCTCAGTTTTTCAGTAGTTCTGGTCCTAAATTTGGATGACGGAGACTTTAAAGCCTGGTTCTTAGCAGTGGGAGATGAGAATGCTCAGGACCTCTTTTATCAGTTTCCAGGCTCCCAAAATACGATGCTCCTTGATATATACCTGAGACGCAGGGACAGACCCGCTGCTCCCTGGCGATGTCCCTGTCCCCAGCACACTCTGCCTTGTGGCTGCTTTCACTTGGTGGCCGAGCTGCTCATTCCCTGTCTGTTTTTACCCACATATTCCCCCCGCAGATGATCGATCAGGGCTTGATCCTGCAGGATGGCTCCTACTTCCGAGACCTCTGGAACATCCTGGATTTCATCGTGGTGGTGGGAGCGCTGGTGGCTTTCGCCTTGGCGTAAGTGGTCACCATCCTTGTCAGCTCTTTGCCTTCCCTTAGCTGGGGTGGGAGGAGGGTGCAACTCTGTGTTACGGCAACTAGACCCTGATATTTTTTGTGTGATTTCTCTGCACCCTTCTGCTCTGCTTCTGGGATGGCTCCTGGCAGCGGTGTGTGGCTGACTGCAAAGCCCAGCTGTGCCGCTGGCACCTGAAAACCAGTGTAGCTCCAGAGATGGGTTTCTCCTCGTTTCTCAAATGCTGGTGAGCAAGCAGGCAGGCGACAAGGCAAGGAAAGCTGGAGACGCTAGGAAGAGTTTGGTGGTGAAATTGTGTCCCTGCTGAGCACTGCCTTGCATCTGGGCTCTGGCACTGAGCTTGTGGCACCTCTGTGTCCTCCTCCGCAGGTGGGTGCCAGGGGCTCAATGTCTGCAGTGCCCATGCCAGGGAGGCGAGAAGTGTCCAGAGATGAGTTTTGTCCTGCTTTGCCCTCTTCTGTGCTGCCGGCAGGGGCAGGCAGTGCAGTGTAGCTTGAGGAATGATGAGTGGGTGCCAACGTGATGCTCGCAGGCAAGGGGCACCCCCTGGTCCCTGGGGCCACGGCGCCCTGTTGGTGCCTGAGGAGGAAGAGGAGAAGAGAGGAGAGGCTCACACTCCTTTGTCACGTTGTTGTTCTCTCTTTGTGCCTTTGACACTGACGGCGGTGGCATTAGTGCTGGTGAGAGGTGAGGGCCTGGCAGCGGCGCAGACTGGAGCTCTGTCCTTGTCCACAGCTCAGGTACCGTGCGAGGCTCTTGGGGTGGCTGGGTCTGAGACCCGAGGTCACTTGATGGATTACAGCCTGTAATCCATCCCTCCCATTTCATCCCTGGCCGGGCAGTAGCCCCTTCCCCTCACTCTTGTCCACTTGCACCCTCCCTGACTCCTTGCTTTTGCCTTCCTCACCGTCCTCACCCTCTTCCTCGCCTGGTGCTTTCATCTGCTGCTCTCTCCTTGGGAGAGCATGGGAGAATTCAGCTTGCTCAGCACAGGGATGAACTGACCCCTGGACAGGGCAGGGGACTGTCTTCAGACTCTGGCATGGGGAAGGGGCATGGGGCAGGTCCACTGGCTAGTGACTTTGCCCTGAGCCCCCGGAAGGCCACCCAGGCCACCATGAGGATGGATGGAGCATTTCCAGGGTCTGGCTGATATACCCTCTGCCAGTGCAAGCCCTCAGAGCATGTCTGGAGGTGGGGCTCGAGGGCACCAGCAGCCTGAAGGTGCTTTGGGTGGTTTTAGGAGGACAACAGAGCCTTTTTGCTTCCAAAGCATCTTTCATCAAGACTTTTTGATGGCTGAAGGAGGGCAGGTTGATGGAATAGCCTGCTCCTGGATGGACAGGTGTCCTTACTGCCACTAACAGTACCGTAATCTGTACTTACTGTCCCCTTGCCCCCATCCCACAGAAGTGGCATGGTTCCAGGGGTGCCCCCTGAAGCTGGCAGGGTCCCCATGTACCAGCGCCAAGCATGTGGGGTAGCTGCTGTGCCTCTTCCAGCACTGCTTGACACCTGCCTGCTTTTACCCAGCCTCTGAAGGGAAGGACAGGTCCCTTTGGGCATGGGACAGCTGAATTCTTGAGGGCGAGCACCCCCATCGACTGCAGCACCAAACCCCCTCCCACAGAGAAGGAAGGTCTTTGCATCTCCACGTATGTTTGCAGCAAGCATCTGTGTCACCTGCCCACTCTTGTAGCTGTAGCTGGGTAGATACCGAGTTGCTTGTGTTATGGATGAGGGCTCTTTATAATATAAACCTGCAGGATTGTCCCTCTCCCCCACTTCTGACAGGGGCTCCTGCTGGAGGAGATGATCTCATGGCTTCGGGGGTGAAGGGAACAAAGGAACCGCAGCAATTTCTGATGGTTTTATACATTATAAAGCATTTATAAGGACACCTGCCTCTCCCGTTGGCAGCCCGTCACTGCCACAGCCCCGGGAGCTGCAGAATGTTTGCCAGCTGTATATGTCACAACCTGCCGCCCTCCCTCTCTCCATCCCTCCATCCTGGTCTCAAGACAAAAACTCTGGCCATGATGTTTAAATCCCTCTCCTTTTCTTCTCCATCCATGAACTCTTTGATGTGGGGATGGGGAAATGTGTCCTCCCTCTCCCCTTCCTTACCTCCATGGTAGGCAAAGCAATGCCCACGGAGTGGGTGCCACAGTTATGTGGCTGAGAGCAGCTGATGACCAGGTCCAGCACTTCCTGCTTGAAGAAGTGCTGGGACGTGGCATGCCATTTGGGTTTTCTGCCCTTTTTGTCTCCCATCTGTGTTTAGTTTTGCTCGTGGTGGCTCCTGGGTAGCCGTGGGTGCAGCCGGAGGTCTCTGAGCTGGTCCAGTGGTACTACCATCATCTGCCAGCCGTCAGTGCTACATCAAAATCACCAATAAATAAGTGTTCACCCATAAAGCCATGTCTCCGTGTGCCACTACAGCTTGTCCACTGCCCCCTCAGAGCCCGTACATGCCAAGCCAAGAGGTCATCTTGGTTTATTTGGAGCTCTCTGCATGGAAAGTTAATACGTCAATCCAAACGCAGCCTAAATAAAAAGCCCAATATAAAACCATAAATCTCCAAAGAGTTCAAATTAAATTAGCTGAAATAACCAGAACCATAACTAAAGACGCTGCTTGCTTTTGCCTCCCGTGGCACCCGAGGAGGAGGCATCGTGCAGAGGAGCAGCGCTCGCTTGTGGCTTTGCAGAGAGGTGGTGTTCCCTACGCCTGTGGGCTTGCAGCAGAGGGAAAGGTTGAGTAATGGAAAGGCTGGTGGAAAGGTGGAGTGATGGTCAGTGCATAGCCCTTGCTGTCTTGCCTGGTGATCAAGGGCAGGAGTTTCTCCACCCAGAGGTACCCAGCAGAGGTGCCTCTTTCTTCGCTAAGCAGCATCCTCTTGTGCTGGTCAGGACAGAGGTCTGATAGCCCTTCACGGAAGTGCTGCAGAGTTAAACTATCACCTTTTCAACACACCTTCCATTTGCTTCACTGTCTGGGGTTATTTTTATGTTTTTTTTTCATAGGCTTTGGCCCTGGTGCTGAGCCTTCTGTGTGCACATAGCAGGGGCATAGCTCAAGCAAGGACAGAGGTTTGGTTACAACTAGGGACCTTGTGGACCACCTTGGCTTGTCTGAGTAGGTGTCTCCTGACAGCTTGCAGGAGATCTCACACTGCAGCTCAGGCTCTTAATCAGTGGATTTCTTGATGGAGGCAATTTAGCAGAGTTAGCCTGTTTGAATGGAAATTATTGTGGCCTTGCAGGTAGGTTCCCTCAGAGGCACCTGCCTTTGGCTGGTTGGGGCCGAGCGTTGAGGTCCTCCCCCTGACTCCTGGCCGAGGAGTACCACGTGCCCACCCGCTGTCACCCACTGTCCTGCTCTCCATGGGTTCTTCTTGCAGCAGAGGTTTCACTACATGCCCCTCTCCCAAAACCTCCAGCAGGAAGTCTCTCCCTGGAGATAAGCCCCATCCTGGAGGACACAATGTGGTCTACTGATCGTGCCTTTCAACCCAGGCGTTGGGGCAGTGGAGGTCTGCTGCAGGGTCCCTCACCCGAGAAGCTGCAGTCATCCCCAGCGCATTTCTTACCTTCTTCCTCTCTTCTCTCTTTTTCTCTTGGTGCTGTTTGGTGGCTGCTGGGCTGGATCACCGACAGGAATGCTTTGGGGTAACTATGCCGTTCGGGTCGCCGTGAGGTGGGGTGCTGCCCTGGGGAGCGTGGTGGGACGGGCACAGGACAGGCGGGTGTTTGTCTGTCCAACACCTGTGCTGACCCTTAGCTGCGTTTGCAGAGACTGGAGCACACTGCTCTGCATCCACTCCTGTATTGCCCCGGGGTGCATGAAAGGTGGTGTGCTCTGGGAAAGTGGACATCCTCCAAGGGCATGGGATGTGGCTCATGCCAAGCTCATCCTCCCTTGTAGACCCAGCAAGGCCAGGCTTTCCTCCAAGCATTATCCAGCCCTATCCTATCCACGTTGGATTCCGAGCAAAACCACAGGAGGTTTACTGAGGTCTGAAGAGGTCCCTCCTCAGCAGATGTAAACCACTGCAGTTGAGTTGACCTTGGTGGCAGCTTGTATCAGCTAAGCAATGCCCTCAAATCCTCACCCCAGCCCCGAATGGGGTACCCCAGCCCCAAGTGGGATACCCCAGCCCCGAGTGGGATGCCCCAGCCAATTACCCAGGCCCTGACCCTGAGCAAAGCGGGAGATGGGAGGTGCAAAGTGGGTCCCAGGGCTATTTGTACAGTTGCTTCTGGTAAATTTGTGGGGCTGTCCTCCTAGGAAGGACAATTAATTAGTAGTTTTGTTTACATCTCTTAATGATTAAGCCCATTATTGTGCTCCCTGTTGCATTAACCTTCGCAAAGGAGCCGTGTAATTTGGACCGTCTGTTGTTGTAAGTCATTTCCTTGACGTTTTTTGAGGGTGCCCACTGGATACAAACTGTGCCAAATTCACCAGGACCTCTCTGCTCCACCTTGGATCCAGCCTGTGGGCTTTAGTTAAAAGAGAAGAAAAAAAGCCTTGTATTTTGGTTGGGATTAATCACCGTATTCAAGAAATGAGGGTCATGAGGGGTCTTCTTGCTGCTTTTCTAAAGAATCCAATAGTAAGCTCTGCCTCCCTCAGCTGAATTGGGGTGGAGGCAAGTGCAGCCCTGATCTGGAGAGGGAAGAGAGGGCTGTGATGTTGTGAGATGCAAGACCAGGCTGGGTAGCGCTGATGGAATAAGGCAGAATGCTGTAAGATAGCGTTTGTGCAAAGAAACCAAGCACAGAGCAGGTGCTTCCCCGGGTGAATGTAAGGACTAGGAATCTTGAGTTTAAACCAGGGTGAAAAACCCTTGGAATCTTGAGTTTAAACCAGTGTGAAAAGACCTTGGTGAGTGACCTGCACGTAGACCCCATGGTGGGGGCCTTTTGGGAGCCCCGTCTGCAAACCCCACGTGTCTGCAGTGGGGCAGCTAACCTCCTGCCCCTGTGGGGCAGCATGGCTTGGGGACACGGAGGAGGGCAGAGTGTCACAGCACCCTTTGGGCAGCTGCCTTTGCTTGGGGAGAGCGTTGGCATCCCCTGCCCCAGCCCTGGCATCCCGCTGCTTCTCACAAGGAGGGGATTCGTTGAGGTTCGCTGCTCCCCCAGCAAAGGGTGCTAATCCCGAGGAGGAGGGAGTTGCTTTATTTTTCATCTCTGCCAGCTGTCAGCGTGTGTGTTGGAGGAGACTCGTTTAGGCGGGCTGCGCGCTCAGCAGTCACACGTTTGTGAGTGCTGGCCCCCACGATGGCATGTGGCCCTCCCATTCCTGTCCTCATGCATGCTTGGGTGGTGGTGGTGTGGTGGTGTGGTGTGTCAGCTGCTGAAAACCCCTTGAGCATCCAGCCCGGGTCTGCAAGTTTATTGTCTCTCTGTTTCATTTTTGGCTGCGTGTGCCTCCCTCCGACACGGTAGGACCAACAAGGGCCGAGATATCAAGACCATCAAGTCCCTCCGTGTGCTACGGGTCTTGAGACCTCTGAAGACCATCAAGCGACTGCCCAAGCTGAAGGTAATGATACTCCTCTCCTGCCTTGTGTCTGTCTTCTCCAGGGTAGACCGGTGGGTGCAGGGACCACTGAATTTCACTGAATTTTTTAGAGTTGGAAGGGACCATAGAGATCATCTAGTCCAACTCCCCTGCTAAAGCAGGACCACCCAGATCATGTCAGACCACACACATCGATTTGCTGATGAACAAGTAGTTTCCAAAGCACGTGCTGTCTTTTAGGAGCCCCGTTTTCAAACACAACGCCCTTCGGGCTGCCTCATATCTGGAGGTGCAGTGAGTTATTAAAAGCAAGCCTGGATCTCTGCAAGGTGTCAGAGTTAGTTCCTCTGACAGGGAACATGGAGCTGGAGTGGACACGAGGCGGCAAAGCCCAGATGCTCTCCTGATAAAATAGGCTGCCCTGGCTTTGTGAGAGCTCAAATCCCTTTCCCTAAGTTGATTATCTTTCCTACCAGACCAGCTTGCAAGCAACCTGAGATTTTGTGTGCTGTGCTGTTGTGGTTGTGGTGTTGCACCAAAAGGGGATTTCCTGCCTGAATACAGGAATTGTTTATGCAGCACAGGTAGGATTATGGATTTCCCTATTTCAGCCAGTGGGGTATAGAGCCAGAAAGGAGTAAGAGACTGAGAAAACCCTGAGTTTTTCTCACAAGGGTTTATTTGGGTGGTGGATGAGGCCCAGGGTGGCATCACAGAAACACGGGGTTTGACCCCAGCTTTTCTTACCGATTGGTGGATGGATTCAGCCCATGTCAGTTCAATTCCAGACAGTTCTGCCTTCACCATGGAGCAGGGATAAGGACATTCCTCTCTTTCTTAAAGTGCTTTGAGGACTAGGGCTGAGAGCTCAGCCTCCGCAGGTGCTGCTGTTGCAGGCGGTGGTATTTGCTCTACCTTGTTATTCGTGGTGATTCGAAACAAGGAGGTGTTTACTAACTGGTCTTGAGTGCTGCTAATTGTGTAATTGGGGCTGTCCCCTGTCGGCTGCCCTGGTTGCAGGGAACATTGCAGGATATAAATATGTAACCCTGCTGCTGCCTCAGGGGCCGCTCGGTGTCTATGTGTGTGCTGGGGGAGTACTCCAGGTGGCAAACTCATTCATAAAATAGCCCTTTGCCTGGGAGAAGGCCCCGCTCTTTCCTCGTTTCCCTATGGCAGTCTTAAAGAAGGTTTTGGTCCTGTGCTTTGCCAAGGCTGTCGGTTCCCCAAGGTGAGCTGTGCCCTCTCCTGCAGGCTGTCTTTGACTGCGTCGTGACTTCCCTCAAGAACGTCTTCAACATCCTCATCGTCTACAAGCTCTTTATGTTCATCTTTGCTGTCATTGCTGTCCAGCTCTTCAAGGGGAAGTTTTTCTACTGCACTGACAGCTCTAAGGACACGGAGAAGGACTGCATGTAGGTGCCCTGTTCAGTAGGTCCGATGCTGCTGACACCTCTGGCAAAGGCAGGGTGCTGGGTAATGTCTTCTGTGGTTCCCAGTTAAGTTCTTGGTCATGGCTCTCTCTTGGGGTGGATGGCATGGGCTGAGCCCCATCCCCATTGCTGTGTCAGCGCTGTGCATCCTCGCATGGGATGCAGGATGCAGAGCCCTGTATTTTGCTTCTGTTCTCTTTCCTCCTCTCTTCCCTTTTGCTGTCCCCTTCTCCCCTTCCCCTTAGCTGTTATCTAGCCTCTCCCCATTTCTGCCTCCAGCCCTGCAGGAGGAGAGGTGCCCCCCTCCCACTGCACACACATGCTGCCTCCAGGGTTTAAACCCACTGTCTCATAGTTTGTCAGTGTAAAAAGCAAGGTCACTGCTGTCTCCCAACCTTGCAGAGGGAACTACGTGGACCACGAGAAGAACAAGATGGAAGTGAAGTGCCGAGAATGGAAACGCCATGAGTTTCACTATGACAATATCATCTGGGCTTTGCTCACCCTGTTCACAGTCTCTACTGGCGAGGGTTGGCCCCAGTGAGTATTCTGCTCCATCCTTCAATTAGGGTGAGGATGTCCCCATTGGATTGATTGGGTCAATAACTGGCTACAGCCAGGCAGGTTTGAGAGAGAAACTGCTGGGCAGGGAGGAGGAGAGGAAGGATGGGAAATTATGTCAGGACAAAAGAGCTGGGACTGTGGCTGAGGTTAGAGTCTTCCTTAGGGAGTGAATTATAGATAATCCATTCTTCTGTGTGGCCCTGTGGTATATCTTAGCTCAAGTTTAGAGATGACCATAGGACTAACCATTTCTTCATGCTGATGTGAGCTTGGGCAATTTTTTCCTCTGTATGTGAAGCACTGGAAAATCCATTTTCCTTCAGGGGCACAGGCAAAGCAGCATAAAACAAGCTGTAGCCACTTAGAAGGCTTGTCCTTGTAAAGCAGATGAAGAAAGAGATTTGTATTATCATTGTTACAACTGTGGTTAGGCAGAGCTGGCTGTACAAAGTGTGTCCCATGAGAAATGCCATACGGTGGCAGTCCTCATGGGCATATCTCTGGTTGCTTTTCTTCACCTGTCTGCCCACAGGGTGCTGCAGCATTCGGTGGATGTGACGGAGGAAGACCGTGGGCCGAGTCGCAGCAACCGCATGGAGATGTCCATTTTTTATGTTGTCTATTTTGTGGTCTTCCCTTTCTTCTTCGTCAACATTTTCGTGGCTCTCATCATCATTACGTTCCAAGAGCAAGGAGACAAAATGATGGAGGAGTGCAGTCTGGAGAAGAATGAGGTATGGTCTAGGGAGGGGGAAAGAGGACATTTCCATGGGTTTTCTGCAGTTTGTGAGTTTGGAGCTCCCTAAATGTTGAAAAAGTGTAAGAATCCTGTGAGCCACCTGCCTGCTCAGCCCATGAAGGGAAGAAGTGTGGCAGCCACTGTCCTCCGTGTTACCATCAGCCAGGGTCTGATGCACATTGTTTTATTCCAGAGGGCCTGTATTGACTTTGCCATCAGCGCCAAGCCCCTCACACGGTACATGCCCCAGAACCGACACACCTTCCAGTACCGGGTCTGGCACTTCGTGGTCTCTCCATCCTTTGAGTACACCATCATGGCCATGATAGCATTGAACACCGTGGTGCTGATGATGAAGGTGAGCTGATCAGAGTGAGCCTGTCCTGTTTGGGGCGGTGGGGAGAAGGATAATCTGTCAGGATGGAACCGGGGGATATTTTGGTTGTTTCTAGGAGATGGTTTGGGACAGAATCTGAGCCACATATTCCCTTGGCATAGTCACTTGCAACACCATGTGCCCCAAACTGGAGATGAGATCTTCCCTAAATGAGAGGACCCAAACAATCTGGAATTCCCAACTACTGCAGAAAGATCTGGATTTACTCTGTGCTTCCTTCTTAGAAGGAGTGGCAGCTGTCCTGGGACAGGGGTGGAGAGGGGAAGGAGGAGATGGTCTTGAAGCACCCAGGGCAAGGAGCACAGACCACTGCAGTTCTTCCCTGGGACAGTCATCAGCCAAGAGGCTGGCAGGCCCCCTCCTGGCTAGCCATGTCTCTCTCTTCCCATCAGTACTACTCTGCTCCCTACACCTACGAGCTGGCCCTGAAGTACCTGAACATTGCATTCACCATGGTGTTCTCCTTGGAGTGCGTCCTCAAGATCATCGCTTTCGGCTTCCTGGTGAGTGGCTGCTCCTGTTCTTGACAAGGGTGTTAATTTGGACTTCGGCAGCACACAGATCACAGAGGGAAGGTGTTAATAATGTGAGGTTGTTGCTGTTTATTTTGGGTCCCAGCCTGAAAGCTGCTTTTAGGTTGGAATCGCTCTTTTAGTTCTCATTAAACTTCCTACTGCTGGATGCTGGTGGGGGAAGCCACAAAACTGCTTTAGTTTTTGCCTTGCTTCTGTGGTGCTCTGGTGCCTGGACCATGTGTGCCGCTGCAGTCATGCTGGTGGCTGCAGTCCCTTGTCCCTGGGAGATGCTGGTGCATTGCTGTCCTTGGGTTGTATCAGTGGGACCAGACCTGACCACCAGTGAGACCTCCCTGCCTAATTAACGGTCCTCAAGTCCCCAGTTGGTCATTTAAGATTTGAAGCCATGGACTGTCTTTTCTTCAGCTACTCTTTGCTACTTATGAGCAACTGTCGCATCTGCTCTTTTACAGTTTCTCTCCTGTTCCTAATTCCTACTG